>VZRS01005930.1:1123555-1148671 GCA_013398055.1 Ifrita kowaldi
TTTTTTTGTGTGTGTGTGTGTGTAGGTTATGGTGGTTGAAAAATATTTTACTTTATTTATTCTGCTGCTATATCCAGTGTGGAGCAGGTTGGCACCTGCCCTTCTACCCTGAGGAAAGGGCTAAGTACAATTGTGCTGCTCCCAGAAACCCCAGCAGGGAACTAACCTGTGCCAGCCCATTTTTTGTTGTAACTTATTTTCTCTCACTGGTCAGCAATTTGGAGGTCACTTGCATGGAAAAAGGAGAGAGCAGCTTATTGGCAGCTACTCTGCTGCCATGGTGATTCCTACAGTATAGAGAATAGTGCATGGAGGATCATAGGGGGATACAAGGAGGTAGGAGTCATCATTTTTATATGGAACAGAAAATAATAGAGGAAGAAAAGTAATGTAGGTCTGTAACAGCAAAAATGAAACAACATTTTATATATCAAAGTAGAAGATGGTAGCAAAAGAGTTGCAGAGATAGGAAGGACAAGGATGCATTGTAAATTTCATCAAATTGGCTTAGTATCATTTTAAGAAGCTGTAGTGGGATTGGGGAGATTTTGTTTGCTTGTTTTTCTCATAAATTCACAGACAGAAAAATGCTGGCCAGCTCTAAGAAAGGGGCATCAGTCATTCAGGCATTTAGCCAACATCACCACTGGGCCCTATGAATGTCAGGTGCTGTTCAAAAAACTAATTAGTTTGTTTTCCTTCAACACTTTGTTGAAAGAATGTTTCATTACGATGCAAATGGTGTTAGTTCACAACACAAGCTATTCGAATTCTTTCAAAACATCCCATGTAGACACTTATCGTAACCTGCCGAATAATAAATGCTAAACTCACTTTAGAAGATAGAATTCATATTGGTAGCAGGATGCTGACTGTCAGACTATTTACAGCTTTTATTATTTCAGATACTTTGAGTCCCAAAGTAATTCATCTTGTTACCGCTGTTAAAAATGGATTGGCACTTGCCCCTGTAACTAGCTGGACTGATAGCTGAAAAATAAACTACTGCCTTTGTGAAAAAAATATGGTTGAAACGCATCCTACCACATGTTTTTTTCTGCTACTGCAGCCCCCCCTCTCCTTCCTGCCAGCAGCAACTACAGCAGGGCCTGAGAGAATGAACAGGTTCAGGAAAGCTGCAGCCACATGCTCACTCCTCTGTCATCTTTGCCAGTCCAATCACACATTAATTCAGTCTCTCTGCTGTACTTTCCTGCCCAATGACCTTCTCTGAACACATTGCCTAGTGCTTTCATTCCTTTCTTCTCCTGCCTTCATTTTGGCTGGATCAAGACATTTTGAAAGGCCGTCTGGATCAGCCCCTGCCTGCTCATTAATCATTCATTAAGTCCACTGTATTCCTGGCCTCTCACTTGGCAAGTTCATTGGTTCGAGCCATAGTGAAGCTGAGGTCCCAGAAAGGTGATGAGAGCTACCATGAGCGCTGTGCACTGAGGGTGCCACTGGCATGAGGTGCTGATATGGGATGAACAGCAGTTTATAGCACGGCCGAAACACCAAACCTACACTCTGCACAGCTCTTGCACACCACGTAGTTCCTGTCTTGCAGGTGAGAGGAAAAATGCCATGCTGCAGATACAGCTGAAGGAGGTGAGAGTCTTGGCCAGGCAGAAAACACGCACTTAATACAAGATGCAAACACAAACCTGATTGCTCTGCTATTCAGACCTGGAGGGTTGACGTTCAGTACCACGCTACCTTCAGTGCTTACAGCTGATAGAGTTTACACTGATCCCTAACAGGAAACAAATATCGAGCTCTGGAAAATCATTGTTGTTGAGTAGAAGAGAGTTTCAATGCCAAATTGGACAAGAACAAAGGGTAGGAAACTTTTTCCTGGTGCCAGTCATGCTACTGACTTAGAAGTATCAGTGATTAAAACAGTAGTACTCAGAAGCCCTAGAAGAGTAATAACAGTAATGTTAATGTCACTGTTTTCTCCAGGTGAAAGTATTTCTCCCAGCTTCACAGTAAAATCCAGCTTAAACTCTTGCTCACTGCAGGAATTCAACCATTTTGCACGCAGAAAGAAAATAATGCAGAGATTACCAAAATACAGTATTTTTTAAGTGTTGTGATTTATTGTCAAAAAATGTGCTGATAAGCAGATGTGCTTTTAGATAGAAACAGTTTAGAGACCTTTAAAATACTAATATCCACTGCAGGGTTTCTTGTTTTGTTCTTGACTCAAACAATCTCAACAATAGGTTAATAGACTTAACCTTGCCACTGGAAGGCACGCTCATATATGTGCAAAATAAAAGTTTTTACGGGATTGATAGTGTAACTGAGATGAAAATAGCAGTTTCTATCCACAGAGATTTTAAAGACATGGAAGTAATTTTTAATCTGATACTGTGTTTGAATAATCATCATTCAGAAACCCCTGTAAAAATTAAAATTTGCAGAAAAACATTGTTTTGGGTAAATCAAAGCATTCTGGTTTTTTTTTTAATTTCTAAAAGTTTCATTGCTAGTTAAGTAATTTTCTCTTAATGGCCTATGTTTTTTGAAGAACAGTATTTTTATTTCTGGTTCAAAACATTTTTTGATGCAATATTTATTTAATTGAAATGCAACATTTAATACAATGGATTTTTACAGTGTTGGAGCTTTACACTGTGATTGGAGGTTGGTTGAACTGATCACTGATTCATCAGTCCTGTAAGCCAATACGTCTTTGGTTTTGCCTGTTTCTAATTCACACTACTGAGTCAGTGGCCCTTTCAAGAAATGTCTCCCACTGGTCCATCTAGGTCCGAAGCCTGCCCTCAGATCCTGTTTAGACTATTCTGTAGCTCTCTTGCAGCCCATAATACTTGGTTTTCTTCCACAAGTAATCAAGATTCAGAGGGAATTGGTGCACATCCCAGTTTGCTCAAATACAGAATGAAAACTTGGGAATTGTAGCAACTACTCCCAGGAGGAGATTGACTTCGCATCTTCACAAAGAAACAATTGTTCATGAAGTTCCATTGAGAACCTTTTATTTAGATCCTCTGACAGACATTTATGAAAATAACTAAAGTGACTAGCTTTTGTTTTAGTCAAAACTCTTGACTGTTGCAAAACTCTTCACTTTGCAGAAAAATATATCAAGGACAAAAGGAAGGGCAAGTGAAACTGTGAAGGTGGATATTGTGCAAATGGGAAGAGAAGGAGCAGAAAGAGTGTGTAGGATGTGAGAAATGAGAGATCTGGGGTGATTGTTGCCAGACAAAGCATTTGTACACACCTTTGCTGCTAACTGTTTCATACACTGTACCAGCATGAAGTAAAAGAGGGTCTATGCACCAATGAGCCTGGATGGAAAAATAAACAGAGAAAGGGCTACATTTAGCTTAAGTTCATTAGAAATATTCACTCTGTTCTCTGTCTTTCATACTCTGAAATTCTAAAACAGAAAAACAAAACAACAACAACAACAAACGAAAGCAAACCACTAGCTCACCAGAACGAAATTCACCTCACAACCAGGAAGAGTATTTGCTTTGAAATATAATTGAAGTAAGGACAAAGTAAAATTACAGAACAGCAAGGCAAGCACCCACTGCATTTTCTCTGTGCGATACTGTTCCAAAAACTCAGTGATGCAAGATGCTCATACTGTGTAAAATATTAAATTATTCATTTGATTTGTATTTAATGGTTCCAAAAAACCCATGCTGGTAAAACACACACAACACTTAATGCACCTTTATTTTTATTCTTTTTTTTTTTTTTCTTTAGAAGGCACTTGTTCCAACACCTTCCGCATGCAAGCTTAATTATTTTCCTTAAGTTTTTTCTCCATCCAACATTAGCAGAAAGGTGTATAGTCTTCCATTCCCAAGAGGCACATCTGTTTTCACACCTCCCAAGCACGTCGCTTTCAACTGCTTGTTAAACAGAGCCAATGAAACTGAGAATTCTTAAACAAAACACACATTAGCATGCCTCTTGTTTTCTTAGATTTTCATTGCTCCATTTACTATTTAGAACTTCATCCCACTCCTATTGAAGTGAATAATGAAACTCCCATTGATTTCAATTTGAAAGCCTCTCAAATGCATTAACATCTAACTGTTGAAAAAGGGAAAGCAGAGCTGTGTAATGTTATCAACTAAAGTTTGCTTCTGTATCTGCTCTACAATTTTATATTGTGGAAGTTACTCCTTTATCAGAGATAGCTTCTGCTTGTGGCCATGTTTCCTTGTCCTTTGCACAGTGCTTCAAATTTTATCCAAGTCATACTACTGGAAGGGATAAAATGAAATTTAGAATATACATCCCACCTTTAAAATCTTGCATGTCTAGTAGTTATCAATTATTATTTAAACTTTTGAAGCAGAAGGCGGAGAAGATATGTTAACCTGGTCCATTTTCTGTTTGATAATAAGTTTCATATAACACCAGCTACTGCAGAGATAATTACCCCAAGCACCAGGGCTGCCCTGTACCTACTTCTGAAGTGACTGATAGGCTGGGAGTGCTAATGCCACTTCCTCAACTTCCATCAGCTGCACAAGCCATCTCCCTCCTCCCACTTATAAACATCTTTGTGGCTCTGGGGCTGGCAGCAGAGCACGTGCCACTATCCATTCCTTCTCTTCCCATCCTTTCAGAGTCCTGTTACCACTTGTTTAATTACCTGCTCCACTAACCTTCACCATCTCCCTTCTTTTCCATCGTTCACCCCTGAATGATTTTATGGGTTCCAATCCATCTGAAGAAGATGTTGATGCCAGTGAAAATGTAACCATTCAGAAAGGCAGCCTGCACAATCACACTAAAACTTTTGCATCAAGCATTCAATCTCTGATGATCTGGCTGAGATCTTTCAGAATAGTGAACAGTTCCACAAAACTGCCTTCCAAAATCCAGTTCTGCTCTCCATCCTTCCCATATTTTATATTATCCCATGCATTTAAACTGTATATATTTCTGAAATCCCAACACATGTACATCCATCCCTATAATAATTCCTTTGGGAGAAATTTGTTTGAAAGAAACACCTCTTTGACAAATCACAGAGTATGGCTTGCTCATGTTAACAGACATTTATTTATAAGCATAACTAGATCTACTTGAATTATATATTTTATTGTATTAGTTTAAAACAGCCATGGCTAAAATTTATTTTTGCTTCTCCTTTTTGAGAAAATTGCATTTTGAAGCTCAACGATTTTTGTATCCTCCCACCTCCTCAGGATGTATTCAAGTAAACGTAATCAGCTTGGTTCTGAAGAAAAATATTTCACTGACACTAAGTATGTTTTAAATTTGTGTATGGGTGGTAGGTACTTGAAGTAGCAGTGACTTTTCTCTTGCCTGGGACAAGCCTTTCTGGTCTCACTGTCATTGTCAGTTTAAGCCAATAGAGCTGTGCTGGAGAGACGCAGCCTCATTTTAGGCAATTCTGAATGATTAAAAAAAGAAGAAACAGCATTGTAGCTGCTTCTTGCTCGAATTAAAAAACATTTTAAAAATAAATAAAAGCAAGTAGTGAGTTTTTGAACAAGGATTTGAGTTTTTCATTGCAAAACACATCCAGCCCCATGTTTCAGTGGAAAGTAAGTATGGTTTTATTTCATTTTTTAAATTTTTTTTCCAGAATTCATCATCTCCACAGGAGGTAGTCATTCTTTCTTTTGAATATAGACAAACCCTGGTCCTCAGTTTCTTGTGGTGACAAGTTCATTGTAGAACAGATTCTTCTGTCTTTTGTTGGTATTTTCAAGAACAAGTTGCAGAGTGACTTGCTGCTCACCTTCACAGATGGTGGCAAAAAATACCCAAAAGGAACAATCAAGAAGAAATTATTCAAATTTTCTAAAACTTTAAATCAGGTGGTTTTGAAATATAGATATCGTATACTCCTCAACTGTTTTTACTCATTCCCTTTAATGCTTTTTTTTTAACATTAGCACATTACTGATTGTGGAGCCAAGAGGAGATAGAAAGAAAAATCTCTTCATTTGCTTAGCCCCTCACTTGATGTAGTTTTTTTTCAGTGTATGTTTTTGAATAATGAACACTCTGAATTTTTAAAATTTTTTAAAATTTTAATCCCAAGAGATCTCATGTAACATTTAATAGGTTCTCAAAGACAGAGCTTTGTCTCCTCATTTTCAGCTCAGAACAGTTTGGGTCGATTCTGACTTAATTCTAGCAGGTGAGAACCTCCAGTGCCAATACTGCCAGCAAGTCACAGACATACTTTGACACAAGCAGTCAGATCTAATGACTGCATATTTAGGAGACCAGTTCCTTCTAGTCATTGTCCAAGTGTCCTTTCAACAGGATATGTATCTATATAACTGCTTGCCATCAATATAACCATAGATTTTTCCAAAGGAAGTTGCCTTTTTCTCTTCTCATTATCGTAATGACTCTGTTATTTTCTCTAAATCCTGCTCCCCGTTGGAACCAAACCTTCTCTGGAAAAATACAGAAGGACATTCCCAGCAGCAGGGGTGAAAAAAAAATCTCCTTTCAATGATATATTATTGATTAAGGTGCTGTGAATAAACAGATATATTTTTCCCTATCTAAACTCAAAAATTTCTTCATGAAGTATCTGATTCTTGATAGCATTTTCCTGTTTGGGATTGAGCATAATGGACTTCTTTTATTTTATAGACTTGGGCAAAATAAACATAAGAAAAAGGTGAATAAAAGACTCAAAACTTCACTTCATGTAAGAGCTAACACAAATCTAACAGCCATTCAACAATTCCTGTTTGTATCTTGTACACAGACTGACAAACTCATGCATTCGAAATCCTTTTGAAGGGAGGACTACTCACAGATGCCTCAGCTGTACTCTTATTATGCAAATGTATGTTGACATAGAGTTGCCCAAATGTCTGAGAACTGCATTATCCCAGTGATTCCCACAGCACTGCCTTAGATCCTACCCTTCTCTACTAGCAGCATTGTGGTTCCGTTGCGGGAGGCTTTAGAGCATACTGATGCAAAAGAGCAGAATTTGCCCCTTAAAGTAACAGAGAGATTGACATATGTTTTCTCCATCCATTTGGCTGGCCTACAATAAAATGCCTGGTGCTCCATCAGAGTTTGTAATTGATTGGCCAGTAAACAGCTTGTTGATAATAACATATTCTCGCCATCTGATGTTTTGAACAATCCAGTAGCAATCTGCAGCAATGCTATTTACACTATGTTCCCTGCACTGGGCAGGGATCCAGCTTTTACCACCACCAAGAACAAAGAAGCAGGAGGTCTGTCATAACCTTCAGAAGTTTTTGTGAGTAATTTTAAGGTTTTCAGAGACAGCTTGGCTTCTAGCAGAGGATTTGAACATGGAAATATTTTTCATGCTCTTTGTTTATGTTTCATATTATAATGGGGAAAGAAAGATGTACAGAACAAGTTTTCATAACAAATAAGCATTTAAAAGATACTGTCTTTGACTTCCTGCAAAGACAGAGGTTCAAGCAATACTGAGAACATCCCATTAGTCATGTTAGGTGACCTTGGACTAATCTTCTAGGCTGTATAATGCAGAGTATTTTAAACTATGTGCTCTGCCTATTCAAATTGTCTGCATTATCTCCTTTTGGGATCCTCCTACAGAATTCAGATCACAGGGGAGCTTGATGTATGTATATGTTTGTTTACACACATACATACTAATATGCAGGCAGGTTTCTGCCAGACCTGAGCTTGGAATCTAAGAATCTTAGCTGAGTGAGCCCTTTTGGTTTATGCTCTCTATAACCAAAAATTTTTAAATTATCTACAAATAGGGACATTCAAGTAATACCACTGACAGAAGTCTTAGTGGAAGCGAGGTCTCTCCCAGGGTCAGGAACATTCCTCAGCTCTTGATAAATGCTTATTACAGGCACTGAGAGTATGAATGCCAATGGGCTGAATTGTGAGATTGAGGAGCGTTCCAGGAAGAAGATGTGTCCCGAACAGAACATGAAGCTACTGGGGAACAATCAATTACTTTTGGAGCACTATCTAAATTGAGGCACTTCCATTTCTATACAACAGCAGAGCAGGGGTTGAGAGGATCTATGCCTTGCACTTCAGTTTCAAATTGCCCATTTCAAACCCTCATTTTCATTTTAGCAGTTCTTAACTGTGAGTATATTTTCTTTAATAGAAGTCTACATTCTGCGTGTAATCATGAGGCTTAATAGTGATCTCAAGTTGTGTTGTTATCAATCAAATCCCAGTGAATTTTATAGATTTATCTGGCTCTTTTATGACACTGAAAATGAGATGTTTTCCCCCCTCAATGGCTATGATAGTCCAATATTTGCTAAATATGTATAGAATAACAAACAAAAAGACAGAACACCTATTCAACACCTACATTGCTTGTATTTTAAACTATCCCCAGCTGTACTGCTTCTTGGAGTTCCTGGAAACAAGATCTACGATCCCAATATCGTAGGTTATTAGGTTTAAATTCTTTGTTGTAGCAATAACAAGGTCTTCTTGGCTAGAAGGAAATTTAAAGTCTTTCATAAATTTATAAATGTTTTCATGTAAGATTCTTGTACAAAACTACAGTTCTGCTGTATTTCAATGTGTTAAAAAATGTCAACTTTGCCCACACTTTTCCTTAATTAAAAAATTGCAAGCAAATAAAAAAGCATTAGTATTCTACTTTGTAAGTTTTTCTTTGAATATATCACTTCAATCGTGAAGATTTTTCACTTACACAATCTAAGAATTAACTCTTTCTCTTTCAAACTATTTGTTTTATAAATACTTGTCTGAAGTTATCTCACCATTTAATCTCCAATGGAGCTTTTTATTCTTTGACAGCACATTGGCTATATACCAGTTTGGGGTTTTTTTATCCTTTTCACAGATTCTTCAGCTCAGCTGTTCCATATAAGCTGCCAGCATTTTAAAATGGCTGCTTTCATTATTATTTGATGTGTGTTGGTTTCAGAAAATATTGTAACTACAACTGTTGCTTATTATGGGTCTTTTTTTTTTCCCCCATAGTAAGTCAACTGGCAACATTCCAAACTCCTTTTTAATTTCCTATGACTAGAAAACTGTGTTTGCAAGGTCTACTCACTCTTTCAGATGTTTGACATCATTACTATTTAATATGCTCCTTCAAGAAATGTTGTTGCCACAGCATTTCCTGACAGCTTTACAGTTCTGCTACCTCATTAAATGCAACTGTAATTGTGCTTAAAAAAACCCCAAAAAACGTTGTAGAGAGACCTTAAGAACCTCCTAAACTTCATTTGCTACATGACTACTTCCCACTCTGTCCAGCAATATTATAGGAGACTGACTTGCTACAAATTTATCTTCCCTGAGTTTGCTGGCAATAACTGCACGCAAAATCTAACGTAGTTCTCAGAATTTCCTAGAAAAATTTAGTACCTACTCACCTAGGTAAGAAATTTTGATAATGGAGTGGTTCAGCACCTCAGTTTCATGTTTACTTTCTCAGTTTCAAAAAATGGATGGATGAAGAGGTTTCAAAAGTCACTGGAACCTTGTCTTAGTCATTTAAGCAATCCAAATTTATCTAATGCTTCCGATTCTATTTAGAATACTTAGATCTGTAAAGTCATGACAGAATTTTTGCATGGCCTTTGAACCTTTGGGATTTGTGGGCTTTTTCCTCATGATCACATTCACAATAAGTAGATGTCCTTATCAATTATGCTTCAAGGAAATGCAAATCCTCATATTTCCTAAACTTTTCTGTTCACTGCCTAGCCCTCTATTTATCCCCCTAGTCAATTCTGCTCTATGTCTTGAAATTTCCCCATAGGCAATTTCACAAAATTCTACAAGGGCACTTAGTTATGAAAGAAACCCCTTCCTCGTCTTCCTCTTCTTTCTCTCCTCTGTCTCAATCTCCTCATCCAGGACTAAACATACACTTCAAAAACAATGAACCTTATTTTTCTAGCATTTTCTTTATAGTGGGAAGAAGGAAAAGGTATTTCTTAGTCTGAGACATTAAAAGCAAGGTGAACAGGAGGGTAGGAATGGTGATTAAAGGCATGTGAGCAGGAAAAGAGCCTTGCAGACTGATAAAATTGGAGAAGGTCCATCATTAGGCGGTAGAGATGCAGAACTACCAGAAGATATAGGTGTTTCTTTTTAAGCATTTTTTCAACCATAAACAACATGGAATCATTTTTTCTATGATACTCTAAAGCTGTCTGTCAGGTGTAGCTGAAAGTCTGCGGTTCTAATCCCTAAGCACAGAAAAACCTTCACCATGGGGTAAAGATTTACCTTATGGGAGAAGCAACTTTCTGAGGGAAGGGTGGCAGTTTGAGACTGTGACCTGCCACAGGAACTGGGGCTCCTTTAAACCCAATAATATACTATTTGAAATGCAGTATCTTGCCTTTTTTATAATAAATATAATGGCTTCATTTAAGATAGAACAATATGTCTTATCAAATGCATTTTTTATCCTGTCTGTTCAGTTACTCCTCCTGGGGAGAGGATATGTGTATGAGAGAGAGAAAACAAACCACATGTAACAGATACTGCCAGTGTTGCTCAGTGAACTCCGAGAAGTTATTCGAACACTGTTATTTGATGGCCATACACGATTTTATTCAGAAACAGAAAGTAGCTCTTGGTAAACTTCAGCAGCACAGACCTTCATGGTATCTCACTCAGGCATTTGCATTTATTACAAAGAAAAATAAGTATTAATTGACTACTGCATTTCAAGATATTTTCTTTTCATCTTTGTAATTGCACAATAGTTGCAGTTTTGAATTCCATTATGCTGCCTTCAAGTTGAAGTAAGAAATGGGTCATTTTGCATCAGGTATCATCAGAGTCCGAGTCATCACCCATAACCTGCTGTTACAGTTATACCCTTATGCAAATTAACACAACAGTCCATGAATTCAAAATTTTAAAAAAATTCTTATATCAAGGAAACATATTGAATTGCATTTCCATCAGATATTTATCAGACTAGGTATCTACTGGAAGTGATTATTTGAATTATGCATGACTATTTCAATTATTTAGTACCTACACATCTCTAATAAAACAATTAAGTTTTATCTGTCTAAAAGAAGCCATTTCAAACTTAATATGAGGGTACAGAAGTAGATATTCACACATAAGAGCATGTCATTGTTTATTTGCATTTTCCAATTTCAGTTCACTAAACACCGTTGTATTTGCAATGAGAACAGAATTTCTTACAAATGTTTCTTTAAGCTATGCTGTTTAGTTTTTAAAATCTGTTTTCATCTACAAAATTACCATCAAATTTGTTTACATCAAAACAGGAATTGCATAAATTAAATTCCCAATGAGATCTACCTTAAAAGAATATTAAGGTTGAAAAGCTGAGTGTTCAAATGAAGAACTAACAAAATTAAGTATGCCTGTGTTATTCACATGCACATACATCTTCCTTCCCTTGTGAATCTGTGGTGTTTCTAAATACAAGATCCTCAAAAAATAACTTTTCAAATTCATGCCCATTCAATGCTCAGGGATAGCAATTATTATAATGAAGTCATTATAGTTATATATATGTAATATTGCAATTTTAATTCCATATTAAAATGCAATGCTTCTTTGTTCATCATCCAGCGCTTTACTTGTTTTAGAGTACTCATCTTACATCTAACTAAAAAAACCCCGATTTTATCATAAGGTTTAATATAGGAATTTGCTGCATCTATGAGAAGAAGTCAATGGGATAAGGAAGCATCACAGGACTAGGTAACACAGATAATAACATTCCACATTACTTTTTTTCAGTGGTAAAAGTTAAGGCTATACATAAGAGTTTGGCTGGACTAAGAAGCAGATCTTATTTTTCTGTAAATATGAGTTAAGTTACAAACAAAAGTGAATGTTTCCTTCTGAGAAAATTAATAATGAAATTTAAGTGATCCACTCCAAATACCAGACCTATAGCTTCTGGTAGATCTAGAATCAGGAGTGTGAAAAATGTCTCTTGTATTTCTCTTCAGATTCTTAATGATTCATTTTACTGATGCATTTTGTCTCGAGTTTATCTTGTCACTGTTTTCATTTTCATTCATATTTACACCAAATATGTAAATGCAGTCCCAACACATTAGATAGCACATATATTTAGAATGTTAAAC
This sequence comes from Ifrita kowaldi, assembly GCA_013398055.1. NCBI lineage: Eukaryota > Metazoa > Chordata > Aves > Passeriformes > Cinclosomatidae > Ifrita > Ifrita kowaldi. The sequence continues at coordinate 1,135,672 of VZRS01005930.1, forward strand.
ATACACTGTACATCAAAAAATGCTCCAGAGTTGCTCCCAATAGAGTTTTCCTATCTAAAGTTAATGAGTTTTAATGTACGGTTTCCTTGTACCTTTCCTTTCTCTGCACATCAATCTGTTCATGGCATCTGTCAAGCATGCAATAACAGGGAAATATTCTCTGGGGCTGTCAGTGAAATGACACCTTTCTCCTTTACTGAAGTTAGAAAATAATGCCCATATTTCTCTGAAATTCTCCAGGCAATATATGTCTGACTTACAAAACCAACACCATCTGCCCAGGCAGATTCTCAGAGCCAATGACACATAAAAGATTTTATCTGATCTCTGATGTCAAAGATATTACATTGGGTTATCAAACTTCCACTTAACTAGATGACTTACTTGCACACCTGACATTCGAATAGAATGGCTAAATAGAACAGTGACTGAGGTTAGTTCACTGTATTATCACAATCAATTATTATAAGCAAGGAGTCTAATTTATGAAGAACAATGCAATTATATCTTCAAATAAAGGATGGAACACTTTGGCATTGAATCACTGCGTGTCAGATGACCTTATTGGAACTATATGGATTTTAGCATTCCTAAGATATTTAGAAGCACATATTGTATCTGTAGGCAACATACAGACCTGTACTTACCCTGCAATTAATCATTGCACGAGAAAGTCCCCACAGGTTTTCATTTTGAAGCTAGCAAATGCTTTGTGGTTTCCTGAAACAAAAAGCTCAGAAATGCTCAAAATTAACAATGTCACCCACTTCAGAAGAAGGCTTAAGTGAGGTGGCCTCAGTTTTTCATTTATGCAACTGTAAAATGGGTGTAGTTTCACCATCTGCCTTAGTTGATGGAAAGATGTTTATCCATATTTATTTGTTTCGTCAGTAAATTTTTCTTGAGGATTTCTTGAAGAATCATTCTTAATTCTAATAACCTAAATAAAAAAAATTGAAGTAATATAAGAACTGCAATTCAACCTGCAGACAATGTGGATTTGCTTCTGATAATCACATTTACTCTCCAAGCCAATTATAAAAGTACCCAATGTCAAGGCATCACCATTTATAGATGATATCAGACTTTTTACCCAAACAAATCTTCTTTCTTATTTTCATTACCACAGTACCTTCAAGTATGATGACTTCAAATGATTCCTCTCTAACCTGGTGATCTCATCTCCTGTAATTCCATTTCTTCAACCTGGCTCACCCTTACCCTTTAACATTAATGACAAAGAAATAACGTATATTGAGTGAGAACTACACTCACATTAAGAGGAAAACTTATTTTTAACAGCTGTGTTTTCCCCAAGGGTATATTAAAAATCATAATCAAAAAATAAATGAGGATGTAACACATATCTCTAGTAGAAAAGAATGCTTAAGCAACATTGTCTCCAATAGGTTTGAAATGCACTGGCTAAGTGTCTTCCTGAAAAACGATGATTGATTCAGTTGGTGCCAGTGTGTCTGACTTTTATTAAATTCACAGAAATGGGGGTACACTGTTATCACTTCTCCTGAATGTGGCACAACCTAATTTCAACATTTCATTTCATGAGTAGGAAGGTTGTCTATAAAGAGTTGATTATTTTTCTGCAATATGAATTCTTTCCTAGAAACAAAATAATTAAGTTTAATTTTCTGAGCAACTCAGATTGAATTAATTGGGGGATTTGGGATGTTTTCTTACTAGATGTCTCTTTTACCCCTCTATATGTCATATGAAAGTCTACTTCTTTTAATATAAATATTTAAGTTCAAAATGTATTTTAATGTTATTGAATACCAAATTAACTAGAAGGGCTAATTTGATGAAAGTCTAGAATGACTATTTTTATCAGCCATTTGTAAATCATTATCAAAATATCATTTATGAACTCACTGCCAAAAAAGGTTTCAGCTTAGAGCATTCCATCACCTCCTGAGAAAAGTACAACCAGAGAAAATTTTTAGTTTTTTTTAACTAAGTGTACATCAGTCTAGAAACACAAAGAAATAAAAACAGTTTAATATCTATGCAGCAGGGCTTCTATTGTTTCATACAAAAGTATCTTCTTGTGTTTCTGTAGTTCCTTCTGATCTCCCTTTGTTTTACTGCTTTAAAAAAAAATCTTCATTTTTATGCATCATAGTAGACAAGAAAAATATTAAATCTGAGTTGCTCTGATTCTCCCAATAGCAGAGAAAGAACCAAATCCTACTGACTGCTTTAGAAAAATGGATCTTTATGGCTTATAACTAAACCAAGGAGACCTTGGCCCCAACAGGATTTAAGCTGCAAAGAAAACTTGTAGGGTATCAGCATTTCACCACTTCCCAAATACTTTATCCAGAGAGTATCAGAGTAGCCCCACCAAATTCTGTAACACAGAATAGGAAAAAAAAATGTACTATACGTCTAATGCAGTTTCTTTTTACTACTCCTTTTGCAAATAAGTATCCATTTATTGCTGGTTTGACCGAGGAAAAAGCTTTAAACCTCAGGCTAATAGTCTGTAAGTGTGAGACGTGAACTCCTCTGTTAACCCACCTTCCAAAACCCCTGCTGCTGGGACCTGGAAGTCACCTCCCTGATTCAACACCCTAAGTAAGAAAGCAAACCATGTCAGCATAAGTCACTTAAAGAGCAACATCTGTGCTTGTCTTTCTTGTCGTCCTCTGGTACTTCAGACACGCTGGATAATTGAGCTTGCTGGACTTCTACCAAGTTATCTATCTCTGACAACTGGTGTGCTGTAAATTCACATAGAGAACTATTATATTCCACAGAACTGCTGCAGCTCCCTAGATAAAATGGTAAATTTTCAGCAGATCTTCCTGTCAACTTCAACCTGAAGGTGGGATTTAGGAAGGTTACATTTCTCAGCGAACAGGCAGTTGGAAGAGGTTTTTCAGCACCTCTCAGTATTTCCCTTTAGTAAAGCAAGGTGAGGGCTTTTTCAGCCCTTAAAGAAAAATAAAAATTGAACACATTTATTATGGTTACAAGACTTCGCTGTAACAGTTCCAGAAATGTTGTCTTGAGGTCACTGCATTGTCAGAAGACCTGAAGAGTTGCTTCTCTGCATGGAATATAACAGCAATTTCAGGTTTCAGCAGCCTTCCAGCCTGCAGTGGAAGAATTTGGCAGATATTCCCTTTACAGGCTCGTTATTTAATGTTTGCTCTTTCTCTTGTCTTTGCTTTCAGGTGAACTTCTGTAAAAAAAAAAATGGACAAAGGAGTATCAGTCTCTAAAATTGATGGCTCTGAAGACAAATACTTTTGGGGCTAAGAGACAGAGTATCTGCTACATTTTTTCCTAAAAGTTTAATGGGTGAATATATGTATTCTATTTGGACTCAAATTGTTAAAAAAAAAATTGATTTTTTCTATTCCCATTTTTATTTTGTACAACTGTGAGAAGCTCAGTAGATGAAAAATGATACATAAGGTCTGAAAGGTCCAAAGCCTGTGCTGAGTAAGCGTCATTTCAATCTATTGCTAGAGCTAAGTGGTCAGGCACATGTTATTACAAAGTTCCTGATTCATCTCCTTTCATTAGAAAACTTTCAACCGCAGCAGCAAAAAAACTGAATTCTTTTAATACTTTTTTTCTATTTTTTTTTCTTTTCTTTCCATACTAACACCCACTCTGGTGCTACCAGTTCAGAAACTGCTTTTTCTGAGTCTGTACTCCAAACACAAAGCCATTGACTGGCACTTCAGAAAGTGATGTGAATAACTTATAGCATATTGGTTTTGACAACATGAAATAAAGGATTTGCCCCCCTGCTGTTATTGCCTGAAGGTGCTCTTGTAGAAAATAAAAATAACTTCCAGAGGTAAAACTTGGAGGTGTAAAATTACACCATTTGTGTAAAGGGAAAATCTGTGAGAAAAAATGACATGAACTCTGTATTATCAGGGCTCAGAACTACCACTTTTTTTTTAAATACATGGCCACCTGTCACAATTTTACTTGAGATGTCAGTGAAATGGTAGGAGCCTGTCCTAAAAATGGGATGAGTAGCATTTAAAAGACTTCATCACAGGTGGTCTTCACATCTGCATGTAATGTTTTTAGACATAAATACTGTTGAAAAGTCATCGGCTCTCCTTCCTCACTGTCTCATAAAGCAATCTGATAAATACCAAATTTACTTTTCAGTAAAACTGTGCATGAATACCTTTGCTATTTAATCAGAAGCATCATTAAATAATGCACCAAGCACTAATAATCTGAATAAAACCAACAAAATCAGGGTTTGCTTTCAAAGAGCACATTTAATCTGGAAGAAACTCTAATTGCATTACAGAGGTTACTCTTTTGTCTACCACTTGTCATAGAAATGGATTTCAGTACGCTTTCTTAGCATGCTATATGGATCATTCCAACAGCATACAATACCCAGAAACGCCTTCATGCATTACTGAACTGCAGCCATCTCTTCAGCAGGATATAGTTATTGTTTAAAAATACACAGCAACACAATGCAAGCCTTACTGAAATGAGCATGAAAATTTAAATAGAAATAATATTCCAGTGGGAAGATCTTGGTTTTCTGTTTTGTCCTGAGTACAACAGCAACTTTTTTCATTTATAGAATTTCCTAGTAGTTAGACCATTTATCAAAAAAAGACACTGCCCAGCTCTAGGCCCTTTTTAGCTTGAGAGTTTTTGAGATGTCTGCTTTTACCTCTTCAGAAAAGATGTTAAACACCAGGTGAAGGTCACAAATTAGACCAACTACCCCCTAAGATGGCACTCAAATCACCTCCTAAGAGACTGATGTATTCACTAAGGTATCATGGGCAAAAATGGGTACCTCTGTCTCCAGTTACATTTGTGAATGAAAGTGACCAAGGTCAAATGCTCTTAGCACAGATTAAGCATACTCTGATGATGTCTAATGTGCCAGACAGTCATGTGAAAAGAAGCAAAAATCTTGATTTGGGAGGTTTAGGTCTCATCCTTCTCAGCAGAAACAGCAAAGAAAACAGGAACAAGAAGAAAATTACCTACGTAGTTCCTTTTAATTTGCTCTGGTCTTTCAAGTTCTCTTTCTCATCACTTCTGCTTCATGCACATTTTGTCAATGGCAGCAGCTTCAGCTTTAGTTGGTCACTTTGCTCAAATGTGCCTGCTCATTTTCCTTCACACCACCTGCCACAGCCTTGCTACTCTGAAAAAGCATCTGTGTTTACTTCCTCATCACATCTGCAGGATTCACTTTTCCTGGTCCTCGTAATGTCATCTATGGCTAGGTACACATCGCAATAGATCTTCCAAGTTCCTTAATCTGGTTATATACTTCTGGATCCCACTTCAATCTCAGATACAGATCTGCAGCTCAAATAAAAACATCTCACTTCTTCTTATATCCCTCCTTTATACTTGGCCCAGCTAACTTGTCCAAATATGAATTTCAATACATTTTGAAGACGTGCTACATCTGATTGTCTGAAGACATATAACTCAGAATTGTCAGCCTTTTATGATACTAATGTTTCTAAATCTTTCCCTTCTCCTTGTTTCCTTCCAGCTGTGTTGTTCTATGAGTGTAATTATGTCATAAAACCTTAAGTGCAAGGGCTGTGAGCCCTCTTCTTGGATGAAATTCCATCCAGAAATAGATATCTATCTGTCCCTCAATTTTATATATTATCACTAAGTAAAGGAAAAGAATAGAAAATAAAAAATATTAAAAATGTGTTTTCCATTCCTTGAATGGACTGCTGATATCATACATGGAGGAGACTGGAGGCAGGAGAGTGGCAGGGCAGGGGTTGGGGAAATACAAGAACTGTATCTACCCAACTTCTTACTATAGCATCCAAAAATTATAACTGATATAAATTTATTTGTAATTCTAACTCATCCTTAGCATCTAAATATGCTGAATCCTGAAAGGTAAAAGGAACAAAGAGAGAAACAAGGGATGCAGCACATTAATAACACAGATTAAGTGTTGCCTCCTCTACTCGTCCTATTTTTCTTTATTGCTTCTGTTTTACAACTTGTTTCCACTTTTTGGAGTCACTTACAGATTATCATGACGAATTCTAAATCATTTTACTTTAATTAGTCAGGCTTTGATCCCAAATAATTTTCAACGTGGCCCAGTGCCAGTCAGGGTTGGAAATAATTTCTGTCCAGTATCTGTTTCAGAATGCAAAACAGGTCAATCTTTGTACAGTGAAAGATGAGGAAACTGGTGAAAGATGAGGAAAGGTTTTGTTAGATGTTGATTAGAAAAAGTTCCACCAGTGAATTTTTCCTCATTGAAAACAAGATGAAAGCAAAACAAAACAAATGAAAACAGTTAATGATTTATTTCCTTTGTGGCATGTGGTGCCATTGTAAGATAGTTGCTGCTATATTAATTCCATCAGCTTCTTAGATTTATGCCTTGATGTAGATTCAATCTCTTTCCTTAGTACTTTTTTCTCTTTCTTTTTTTTTTTTTTTTTTTTTGAGTGGATTTGTTTTATTCCTGTACTGGTTTTTTTGTTGCTTTTACATTTAAACCAAAGGGGCTTTTATTTTTTCTTTGCTTACAATTTTTATCGTGCAAATTTGAAGTCTGACAATACTGGAGCAAGATAAGATGCTTTCCCTAGAGCCTCTGCAAATCCTTTGCACAATGCTTTGGAATTTAGACAAAATTGCTAAACCCTTCAGATTGGTATCTGTTTAGCCAATGAGAATTTGTATTATGATCTTTTTATAAAGAGCACCATGGGACAGCAAAAAAAGTACTTATAGATTATACTGAAAAGATAGGGGGTAGAATTTTAAGATGCTTTAAATAACTTTAGGGCAGAACATGAAGCACTAAGTCATATTGGTGAAGTACTAATCACTCGAAAAGACCCATGGAATTAAGTCTAAGAATTTGTATAGGTATTCTTCAACATGACAAAAACCTCTAAAATCCAGACCATAAATTACTTTCTGTTTTGCATCCAGTAGATGATGCATGTAAGGCCCTAAACTTCATCTTGAATACAACACTGAACAATACCTTATTCTTTAAGTGGATAGTCACATTTTGTGATTTATTTTACCTAACTTAGGACACTTAGGACACTTGCTGTCTCTTCAGTCAATAGAGAGAGAGATGAACCTTCAGAGGTGACACATTATTTTTGATTTAAACAACAACTGACAGAAAAGTTACCCTACATGCAGAGTATTCATCCAACTCATCATATATGGTATTCATCCAATGAATAATTAACATAGTTGTCTTTTAAAAAAAATCCCTTAGTTCTAGCCTGCACATGGTTAGCTCCCACATGCAGCTGTTGGATATCAATATGTATTTTGCAAAGAATGAAGAAAAACCTATTACCAGAAGTCTATTTCCAATGGACAAGGTGATAAAACTACCATTTCAAACTACTCTGACAAACTGAATAGCTTTCATTGCTGAAACTCTTTCTTTTTCTTCAAGACTTCTGTGAAACATGTAGGTAATTTTTTTTATTTATTCTTAAACACTTTCATGTTGTTATGAGAATTTGAAAAATTCCCCAGAAATGACAGTTAAGACTCTGTCCACTTGATGAGCTTTGGCAGCTTTTTAATGACTTTGGATTTGTCTAAGGATGGTGAGCTTAACTGACTCAGGGTTACAGGAGTTATTACTGTTACAGAGAGTCCAAAAATATAGGGCAGTAATTAGATTTGGTCATATAGGTATGAATGCCACCAGAACAAAAAAAAAAACAACAACCAAAAAAACAACAACAACAACAACAACAACAACAACAACAAAACCAAAACAGAATCATTGAAAATATTAATATTTCATCTTTAAAAAATTTAAATGTTAAAAGAGGTAACCACAAATGAAAAGATGTTTATTCTAAACAAAGTTATTTTTTCAGGATCCAAACACAGAAATGAAACTTCAAATCCACACACAGGATGATCAATGGATGTCACTATTTGATAGAACTAGAAGGCAATGGAAGTAACAAATGAAAAACAAAGTTCTACTAGTATCAAAGAAGTGAAAAAAGGAGCACACAACTGAAATCCTTTTCTCTCCATGAGAGAAATTCAACTAAAATTATAACGAGACGTATATGTCAATATTATTATATTCATCCATATAATGAAATCTAACATATTTATATGTGTGGGCACAAACATATATAAAAAACACAAAAATCATACAGAATCATACAAAAGTCTACAGCACACAGGATATCACAAAACATAAATGTAGTGAAAAGCTCATGTTCCAATGCATAGATTTCAACAAATCATTTTATTACTATTAAATTGTTTACACACTAAATTAAATTTTAATTTATTTTTTGTCATCCATAAGGAATAAAATACAATATCCAAACAAATTTTGATGCCTGTAATTCCCTTTCCCATTCTCAACTTCTTTAAAAAAACACCTTGGTTACACAGACGTAGGATTTACATAATTTTATAGTGCTATAATGCCACAATATCTTAGAAAGGCAGGTCCAGCTGAATTTTTTTTTAAAAAAAGACCAAAATAACCCTGTTTAAATCCTTAGTAAAATACCGCTCTGGATAAACAGGTGGGCCTTCTACTCTCTATGTCTTCTACTCTCTATGTCTTCTACTCTCTTAGTCTGCCTCTAACAGGCTAAGAGAAATATTATTTTTGCCCCCCAATATTACCCTGTATATAAGTATCAAAGTTGATGCAATCTTGCTTTAGGTAATCTTAGTTGCTGGGAAGATAAACAACTGTAAACAAAAGAAAGTCTGGACTTATTTTGTTTAGGGCTTTATCCAACATAGAGACCACAACATTTCTTATGAATCTGTAGAAGTGCTAATTCATAGCAATTCTGTTCTATCTAGTGATTCTCAATGCAATTTCATGGCAAGCAGAAAATATGACATTCTCATAATTAATTATATATGAGGGGAAAAAAAAACCCTACACAAATTTTCAGCCCCTACAATATGAAAATAAAGATATATGGGAGAGTCCAGGAAAAGCACAACAAGGGAAGACCGGGATCTGCACAAAAGAGGAGCTAAATGGCATAAGTTTGTGACATTTTGAGAGTGAGAAGGCCTTCCTGAAGTACAAAAGAGCAGGAAGAATTTGCAGGGATTACTTGTTTCTGAAACAGAGTATAGTTTCTCAAAAGTGAGAAAAGATTGGGAAAGGAAAAGAGCACATCAAAACAAATAAGGTTCAACCACAGCAGGAAGAGCAGAGGAAGTTTTATGTGCAGTAGAGAAGAAAGCAGATGAGAGAAATGAGAGAAAGTAGTTAATAACAGTAGAAACAGGAAGGCAAGGTAAAGAATGAGAGAGATGGAAGGAAATGAAAGAAGTAATAGAAGGATGTGATTAGGAGAAAAAGTAGCATGATGAATTAGAAGAAACGTATGCTTAAGATCCAATTTGGGATTGCGGAAAGCTTTATAGGAGCACAGAGAGATGAGAATAATCAGTGAAGATAACAAGAACAGACAAAAAAGGTGAATGATCAAATGAGTTGGATTAATTCAAGAGGTAGAAGCAGTTAGATTGAAAGCAGAAAGCACTTTAGCACTGTTCTTCAAGGGATGAATTGCATTAAAGCAGATCCAGAAACTGTGTTTTCATAGGTATAGCCTGGCCCTAAACATCTCCTTGGATGCAAAGCAGCACTCAAGACAGCAACAAGTCTTCAGGGTCCTTGCCTCACACACTTTTTGTGTGTCATTCCCTAAGTCTTGTAATTGATAAACCTGAGATCTACATCCAAGCCTCCTTGTTCCTCATCACTCTACCCAAATGGGTCAGCCACCCTCTCCATAAGTGTCAGATCCTGTTGCTCCCAAGGTCCAGGAGTAGGCTGGCTGAAGGGAAGACACCTGCTCCTGTCACCACCACCACGTAGGTCCTTCCCTCCTGCATGCCCTCCACCATCTGCTGCTCCCAGAGCCACAGGACCTGAGTAGGAAAGAAGAGGAGGAAGAACCACGGAGGGGTGGGACTTGACCTCTACCTTCTAGATGCAAAGTGCCTACAAGACTAAAGGCTGTGGGGATAAACTTCCCATTCATTAACCGCATTGTTATACAAGCCACAGTGCTACCCTGTGACATTTTAAATGAATCAGCTACAGGCTATGCACGTAGGATGATGGATTATGGAGCAGGAGCAGGTAAAACACCTCATAAGAGCACAGAGAAACAGACCAGGGCTCTGAGGAGCATCCCAAGATGCAGAAAGACAGAGCTGCCAGCATTTAAGTGCCCTTCACCCAGCCCGTGCAGCGACACCTCCTCTCCTTGATACACCAGCTGCTGACACAGGTGTATCAAGAGGGACAAAGAGGAAATCAGAACAGACCAAATCAGAAAAAACAAACAGAAAAAAACACCAAAAAACCCAAACAAGTAGTTAATTAACTCTGTCTGATGATGGCTTCACAGCCTGTTGGAGCACAGGGGAGCCCACTCTACTGCTGCCCCTAGAGGAACTATCTGAACTTCCCTGAGGGAATAAATACCAACCTGAAAGGATTAAATGCAGCCCTCACCTCCTATACATCCCCTGGAATGCATTCTGGTTGCATATCCCTGGTGCAAAGCAGACACCCATTTGCTTTGAAATTTGTCCGTGACATGTAGCTTCAAGAGCTGGGCCCACAGTCAGACATGAGCAGCATCTCCCGTGACAGGAGGGCTGACTGCCTTGCCCAGGACCTTGCTGAGGAGAGGGATAATGGGGTGCCTCGGCAGGAGAGCGTAAGATCTCCTTAAAGTCAGGGATATTCTTTTTGTCATTGATGAGGACGTAAGTGGGAGAACATGGCTGCAGCTCACAATGACAATTGTCATGGGAAGTTAGAGGAAAACCAAGGTCTTTCACTAAGTAAAAGAAAAGGTAGCCTTGCCTGTCTTGTCACATTATCCAACTGGCACCAGATCTAACAACTCGGGCTAAAGCATGAGACATTGGTAATAGAGTTTTGCAACTATTTTGACAAAGGACTCTGCTCGAAGAAATTAAGAACAGAGCCTAGATATTCTACAATAACGTCCTTTTCACTCTAAAACTTTAACTCAAGAAAAGAAAATAATTTGATTTGAGAAAACACCCATCACAAGCTGCTATCAACTGGCATTTTACTGCACTGGAAGTGTGATTCTACCAAAAAATGCACCAAGGAACACTTCTGTTCCAACAGGATTCTGTATCTTGGATATAGCTGTAGTAATTAAGTTTAGAAACTGTAAAGAAGAAACAGAACACTAAACTGAACAACATCAAAGAAGAATTCTAATGACAATTCGAAGTTAGTTGCAAAAGGCTTAGGGCAAGGTATGGTATTGCTGCATTTGGTTTTTTTAAAGTCTCTCTTTGTGATAAATGAGGTGACAAAATAAAGCTAATTTCTTTGTCAGAACAGACTTCTGAATAATGAGAAGAATGGATGTATGTTTACTACATTGCCCATTTTGATCTATCAAAAGAATTTATAAATATTTTGTTTCTATGATCATCCTTTTGAAAACTATGCATTGTGTCACTCTTCCTTCCCAAAAAATTATTCATAAAGGGATATAAAATTAATTGCTTAACATTTGATTCAAAATTTCATTAACTTGTTGCCAGAATTTCCTTTAGGTAAGTACCATCTGAGCTAGACTGTCCTTTCAGGTCTTCGGTAGAGCAATGCATTCAAATTAACAATTATATTTCTGTTCTTCAGAAAGCAAGCACAGAATTATCTGTGTGCCTCCAAACTTTCAAAAAATCAACTGCTTATATATCACAAGATTGCATGTGTGTTTATAATATTTTACATGTATATATACACATCCAGCTTAGTGTTAAGTGGCTTCCTTCTCCAGCTGCCTCAGCCGAGGAGTCTTTCCTGCCCAGGCTGGCAATTTCCTGTTTGCAGGTTCAAGCAGTCAGCAGAGCTTACCACATAGCCGAGAGACTCATTCACACAGGCACACCCCTTACACACACCCAGCAGCTGTGGGATGATACAGGTGCTCGTCAACTCCCCCATGTCTGACTACAGCAGCAAGCACAAGATTCCACTCTCACTTCTGAGGCTCTCAGCAGTAGCTGGCAGTTGCAGTCCTTGCAGCATGAATGTACATCGTATAGAGGGTGAGATCACCAAGGGAGAGAGTTGGGAAATCATCCATTAAGAAGGCGTAAGAAAACAGGACATCTGGGTTCAGCAAGTGCAGGTCTGAGCTAGACGAGTACTGACTGAGCCAATTTTACACGTGACTGGCCCCTTTTGCACTGCTCTCTGTTGACCCACACTTGTTCCTTCTGGCTCCTCCCTCCTCTGCACATAGCCTCTGCAACTGACACAATCCCACCGAGCTGTTCCAACACCCAAGACACTCAGGTTTGCATCCTTATCAGTTGTGAAGTCCCAGTCTGTCTGGAACCCATTGGTTACCTTGACTGAGCAAGTTTGTTTCTGACTATTGTCTTTGTTAGTGCTGGTTGGTTAGGTTTTATTTCTATGCCTATTTTCGTCCTTTCCTTTCCCTATCCTCCACAAAAAAATAAACATCCTTACACACCAGATATCCATACCAAATAGTGTTAATGACCATGTTTGTTCTTATTACAACCTTCCTTACCATGTGTCAGTCAGGTTTGTATCTGTTCTTTTTTATGGTTCCTTTGCCCAGATATCCTTAAAAGAATAGACACGTTCCTTCCACATACCATTAGACTTCAAATTGACAAGGTCCAAGTGGATTTAAACTCAAAAGTATATTTTTTCTATAGCTTGAAAACTCAAAGGGAAAAAGAAAGAGACAGTCAGATAGATGTGTACTCTGACTACCTGCACAGCAGAAATCAGCGTATTGAGAAATGTTCAGGTACTGAAGGACGATGAATAGTCTCTTTGCATTTCTTTTGTATTGCTTTCACTCTGCCACCTTGGCGTATCAAGCTTGCTCTTTGCATAGTGAAATCTTCAGAAGTACAGGCTAAAAAAGCCAATCAACTCCTTCTCTTTAGATTT
>VZRS01005930.1:1148690-1186651 GCA_013398055.1 Ifrita kowaldi
AAAAGGCCAATTTTTCCCAGTCTGCTTTATGCATAAACCTATTCATAGAGTTCTAGTTAAGGGATTTTTGCAAGTTTACAAATCTCATTATCAGCAATGATTAAACATGGATGGTTAACCCTGGAGATGAATTTGGGAAGAATGCTAAAGCAGTGATATTTGCCTCTAGATAATCAAGGCTGGGAAACAGTTTAATTTGTATCCATTCTAAGCAGCTTCAAATGTAGGGCTTCTCTGCACGTAGTTCTTTCCTCCAATGTTTCACTTGCAACTTATTTTTATCTTAGCGAATTACTTCTAAGGATTCAGCCATGTTTTCCTTGTGCACCCCAAATTAAGTCAGTTCCTTTTCAAGTAAGTGGGTGCAAAGGGGATATATTTTTCATCACATTGGTTTTGATACTCTAGAAGTCATCAGAATATACTCAAAACCTTTTCTATTTATGAACAAAAAAATTCACCACAATAATATGCAAAGAGTCACAGATGCAGTGTTCATTGGTTACACAGCTTCCTCCTTCACAACCACAAAAGCCTAACTTGTAAAGTTTTTGAAAAATGGTTTGAAGCAACATGGTCTTTCATCATGCTCATTGACTGAGCAAAGTTACTGTTATGACATTGTAAAAGACTAAACAGACAACACAAGTAATTATGTGCATGCCAGTTTGCGGATGAAATAGTGGAACAGCTGTTTCATGACTCAGGTCATAACTAATAGAAGACATAATTAACACTAGCTAACAGATTTTTAGAAAATGGCTGCTGTTAAACTAGCATTTGACTATTAAATTGGAACTCTAGTTAGTAAAGAGAAGAGAAATACTACAATGTGCTCAAGAGAAACCCTTCCCATTCCCTTCTTTGATATTGGTATCAAAAAATAGCAGTATAGATGCTTAGTAAACAAAGTAGTTTGGCTTATTTGTAATTTTAATACAAAGCAGCCTTAATTTCTGCAATGAAATTGGCTATATCACTGATCTTTGATGCAGCCTCAATAAGATGCATGCATATGTACTGGAGTCAAGATCATGGTTTTGTTCGTGCTTTTCCCTTTAAGCCTAATTTAGTTTCCTTTTTCATGGAGAAAACTTAAAAAAAATATTTTAAAAACAGGGTAGCATTAAACTGTCTGTAGGCATGACTACATGAAAATTGAACATATTTGGATATGCCGTACTGGGATCCCATTAAAATAAGAAAAAAAAATAAACTTTTTAAGCCTCAAAGCGCTTTCCTTGTTCAGAAATGTCACCAGGGTAACTTTTGACACATTTCGGATGTACCAATTCAAGGTGTGCATGCAAGTAGGGCTTGTTTTAATTCCTATCATTTTATGTCAATATAAACAATCACAAAGTTACAGAAGCTACTGTGAACCATGTAAGATTTCTGCTGATCATGAACTCTTCTACAGAAAAAGCAAGGAAATGGAGACAACTTTATTGCAGCTCATGTGAAACAGGGCAGATTTCCCCAAATCACATGGTTCTCATTCCAGATATTTTTTAACTTTTTCTTTTTTTTTCCCAGTCATGCGTGGAAATCAGAAAGGACTGGAAAAAATGTCCTCCAAATTTTCCATAAGACACGTCAACCAGCCTTTGTTGTAACTGTGTTCCCAAAAAATTACTGAATCCTCTGGGTTTTATACTGGTCCAAGAAAACCACACCATGACTAAACAATATATTTGACTCAGAAACATGCTTACTTTTCTGACCCAGATTGTCAGGCTGTGTCACACCATCCACCTTGGCCAGCTGTAAAGTCAAATTCACAAATTGCACATGAAGCAAAATAAAATTAAAAAACCTGAGTATGCTTAATTAGGTGGTCAAAAGGTCACTTTGTGCTCTCTCTGAATTTCAAAATATCCTCCTTGATTTTCTAGGGCTTCAGATGCATTCTGATCTCTAATGTGATAATTTGACTACCATATTAGAACGATATTTTTCTCTCATAAAACAAACAAACAAACCAAAAAACAAGAAAATTATTTATATTCTAAACAAGAAAAAGATTTCTGTCAAAGTATGTGCAGATAATTACTACAGCTAAGACCACACAGAGGAGCTGACTAACAGCTATTTGTTTTTTGAAGGAAAATTCTACAGATTTTTCCATGCAGCATAAATATCCATGGAGCTGCTTGCATCTTGGTTTGAATTAATATCTCTGCTGAAGCTTCAGTCTCCAGAACAAGGTTGGAATGCAGAAGTGTTTAGTAGGAAGCTACTCACCAAAAATTGAGTAGTTCAAGTGAAAAGTTTGCTAACTTCTTTCACAAGCATTTTACACATGCGTTAAACACGAATGCCATAGCAAAAGAAGAAACTGCTTGTATTTCATCAGTGAGAAATAAATTAACAAAGTACAGTAATATTCTTCAAGTCACATGTGTACAAAAGTCTGTGCAGTTTTAATCATAGCTCCAGAAATCAAACACCCTATTCTGACTTTTGTTTTCATTCTTGGTTTTTTCCCCTTGTAAATTTTGTCTAGATAGTACTGACATATTCATACTGAAGTGTCATCCTTCCTATGTTGCAGTGACTCAAGAAATTTATACTTGAGATGACTTCCAGGCATAGTTTACTCAAGATGTGAAGGTTGGTTTTTACTCTGAATGCATATCACCAACAGGAGAAAAGATTCTGGACATGGTGTTGACTGAATAAAACGGATGCACAAACAAAAATGATTGAACTCATTTTCTCACAGTTGTCTTGACGCTACAGTACTACCATAAACTACTTGCTTAAAAAAAAAGATCCTCTTTTTTTATGTGGTAAAAGGAAAGAAGTAGAGCTTCTAAGTACAAGGTGAGCATGTTTTTCAGTAAAAAATTGTATATTTTTTTAATCTTCCCGTAGGATACTGTGATCTGAGACTGATCTTGAAAAAGTTCGCAACAAGTAATGCTTGCTTCACCTTCTACATCAACATACTCCAGGTGAATGGGCCAGATATCATTGCTGAATTCAGGTTACAAATATGTTAAAGATGTCAGAAAGACTTCCTGGTTTCTGAGTTGTCTCTTCCTATGTGTGCACTGACTTTATATAAATATAGATATGTACACACAGCACCCTTTTTGAGCACCCTTTTTGTTCCTTATTCCTTTTCACTGAAGGCATACAAAATAAGTGGTCATTTATCTGCAAGATCAGAAGTCCAGAACACCAAGATGTACTGCATGAGGCATCAAAAACTGTTCATGCAGGTTGAAAAACTACCAGTCCTTGTAATGAGCTTCATATCCAACCCAAAATTTTCACTTATGTGTGTTAAAAGGTCATCGTTCACCTTCCTATCTTAGTAACTCTGGGGAAAAAAAAGTCAAACTGCTGATAAAAGCCTATGGGTATGGGGATTCACCAGTACACACTGGTTTTCATATACCCCTGTCGATGGTTCATTTAAAACCATTATGTGAGTTAGAATAACATCTAGGTTTGAGTTCCTGTCAGTACCTGTGTATCCATCCAGCGGCTTCAGACCACTGTATGAAAAACAGATCTTTTGGTGGTTTAGGTGGGTTGTTTGGGGGTTGTGGGTTGTTTGGGTTTTTTTGTTCTTGGTGGGGCTTTTTCAATTCAACCTTCTAGTTCATATTAGCTAAAGAAAGATTTTATTTTCCTCAGCATGGCCCTCAAAAGACAATCATTAAAATATGGATCTGAACACCCTGGATAACTATTAACCCCAGCACTTTGGGGTTTTTGTTGTTCATTATCATGTGCTTTACACATACTCGTACAAAAGTACTTATAAATGTGGCAGCATCTGTCCTTACAAACTGCTTTAAGGTCATGGTTAAACAATGCAAGTAAGAGCAAGTGAGAAAGAAGGGGAAACACATGTTCATACCTAATACTTGCAACAGTCAGTTCTGCTTGCAGCATCAGATTAGATAGCTTAGAAAGCACTAATTTAATGGCCTGCATCCAATGTGCTCTGTTCCTTATGATCCAGGCAAGTTTGTTCTCTGGTATACCCTAGAGTGTTTTCTCACCATGTGAAGAGAGAAATAAATTTTATAGGCAATACACCCTTCCCATAAAATGCCTGAACTACCTCATTTTTATCTGAGCAATGATGGAAGACAGAAGGAGCTGGCCACTTACACTGCATATGGTATCACTTCTGAGGAAATCTCTTTTTCAGGTACCATCATTATCCTTAAGTTTCTACATTTAAGAAGCACCTGGCCATTTTGTGTAAATGTTGATGATAGGCTCAGGTATGGCAGTTCTTAGAATACTGTGAGGAAACTGATGTCTTTGGATGGCCCAAATGAATCTGATTAATGTTTCATCTGGAAGATGAAAACCAAAGCTAAAAATAGCAACATTCAAGGATTAGAAATTCCAGAAAATATGGAAGCATTGCTCAAATCACTCTAAATGCAAAAATTATAGAAAAGCATTGAAAAACTCTCATTTTTTGTACTTCCAAAGAATCTCAGGAGCTGACTAGGATGCCAATGTATGAGAAACACGTAAACCTCACAAAAACCCTTTTGCAAAGAACTTGCATTCAGCCAGCCAGCCAGCCAGAAGTGAGAAAATAAAAATAAGATACTGGGGAATAAAAAACTCTACTTCTGGCACTTCTCTGACCTTAGATCTGTCTGGACATGATCGCAAGGCAAATTTTAATGACATGATTGAAAAAAAGAGAAATGAGCAAATATGAGAAATGGTTGTGGGAAGTGCATAACAATCTTAAAGATAGTAGGAGAAATCAGGAGGGCACTTGATTAAAAATCTGATTGAGGCTGGTTTTGTGTGCCAATCAATAGCAGGTGTCAGCTACTCTTTACTGAATGTAAAGATCATTTGTGGGGTGGGGAAGGATCGTGGAAGGGTTTTGAAGGTGAAGCCAAGCAGCTTGTGTTTGAAGTGTCAGAAAAGCAGCAGCTAGGGAAGGAAGGTGTAGAGAGAGGTAAAATGGTCAAAATGACAGGCCAGGAAAATGATCTTTGCAGAAGCTGAGCAAGATTGCATTTGTCAAAGGGGGGAGGAAAAAAGGTTGTTTCAGAAGCTGAGACGTGAGATATTTCAGCTGTGCAGACAGATAGCAAAAGCCACATCTTAGACAGGGTCTGTAAAAAGAATCTGTGAAAACTAGACGTTACATGAAAGTGAGGATTTAGAAAGTGGATTCTAAAGGGGATGGTTATCATTCTAGATGTCACCATTACCTACGGAAAAATTCTTCCAAAACAAAAATGGCTGACTTTTCAAAAACAGGTGACTGTTCATTACTATAAAGTCCCTTTGGAATATACATAGCTTTGCTGGGTTTCTGTATTCTGGCTTCCTGTATTTCTATTTCCTCTACCACTATGTTTCCTTCCTTTGTCATCACTTTTAAAGATTCAAAGTATGAGTGATTTGCAGTGCTGGTACATGACAAAATGCAGTTTTATGATGAAAAACTTAAGCCCTTTCTAGCAAACACATAATTTATGGCTGAGTGCTGATGCCATAGTGTTGCAGCCGGGAGTTCAGTCACTGGCATCTCAGGTCAATAGCTAAGTAAGTTCTATCTGCTTCCTGTGTGCAGTAGCATCTGATGTTTAATACTTCAGGAGATGCCAAAACCTTTGACAGTAGGTACTGAATTAATTGTGTGGTGGTGCTCAAAAGGGTTAGGTAGATAGATTTTTAAGCCCAGAGACATATGATCTGAAAATCACTGGGAACCAGCACTGCTGTTTATAATGAGAAGGAAGTTATTTGGATAACAGATCTACTGATTTAATTCAGATACTCAGAATGATCAGAATATCACAAGAACAAAATCTGTCAGCTGATAATACCATTACTGATCTCTTCAGCGCATGCCAGTGGATAAAACACAAAGTAAACCCAAACAATTACATGAATTTTCTGTAGGGTCTAGAGGGTTTTAGTGACATCTTCAAGTGCCTGAGGTCTCCCTGATACTGGATTTATGTCTTTCTCTACTAAGAGCTGTGATGCTATAACAGAGCAGCGCAGAAGTCCTGTTTAGACTGGATTTTCATCCAAATTTGCCATACACGTTGCCATACAATATACTTCTGCAGCAATTTGTAACTTTTTTTCAGTAGCATTTAGATATATTTGTGGGTTTAATTTTTGAATTTTTAAGTGAAACATACCGTATGAATACTTCATGTTCCTCTTCTTCCACAGCCCTTTGTGTGCTGGTCCCTGACAAAATGTGGTGGAGTAAGAAATGAGATTAATAAGAGGAAGTGTTCAGGATTAGATTCTTTTTCAACTGGCATAAATACCCAGGGAACTGTTGTTTTAAAAAGGGTTTATTTTTCATCAAAATTTCTAATAATTTTGTTGACCAGCTTTAATGTTGAGTTAGGTAGTTTATCAACAATGGGCAAACTGAAATTTTTAGGTCAAACTGGTGACTACATACTATATGGAGAGATTGATGCATAGCTGCTGGTAACAGCGTGTTTCATGAATGATTTCCTTCTGGAAAAAGCTCTGATTTTTCATATTGATTGAATGAATACTACTGAGGATATGAGCTTCAAAGCTCAGCACAAAACTCTGAATTCAGATATGCTTTTTGGCAGAGGCCTTGTTCCACTTTACTATTTCTAGCTGGAAATTTTAAGTATTGCAGTACTTCCTGGAGCATCCTCATACTTTGCGATATTATATGAACAAAATGAATCTCAAATTTTGTTGGCTGTCTGGAAGGAAGACCTATAGACTAAGCCAACAGTCTAGGCTTATATATTCAGTGAAAAAGTGCCTTGAAAAAATGTTTTGTTCTGTTCTGGGACATCTGTCTAAAACAGCTGAGTTTCTTATAAAGCAGCCCATCTCTGCACAGATTAGATGACTAGCCTAAACCTCAAGACTGAGGAAGAACATTCCCACTTTATTCAACTGATGTCTTGATTCAGATAAATTTGTTACCTATCTATCTAAATACATAAATCAGTTAAAATCTAAATATCAGTGACAGCTTGAGGGACGAATAAAGTCAAGACTTTATTTCCTGGACAATAGACCAGTCCATATTAAAGAAATAATTTACCTAAAGATTAAGTTTTATTGGGTAATGGCAAGAAAGAGGAAATTCTTACTCTGTTTTTAGAAAGAGGCAGGAAAAAAATTACAGCTTTTCTCCAGGCTGAATAGAGGAATTTGACCCAAATAGTTTGTATCCTAATCCATTCTTTGATCATTGACTAAGGTCCTCATTACAAGAGACCATGTCAGCATTTGTCTGAGGTATGCTTGGGATTCCCTGTTCCAGCATTCTGCAGAGAGATTTTTATTTCCTTCTGTATTTTTATTTTATTAGCACATACATAGGCATAACTAAGTTGTAGTTGAGAATACAAGATTATTCTATCATCTTCCACTGTAGTTGGGTTCTAGAAAATGCCCTAGGTTGCCAAGATTGTAAAAAGATGAGAGTCAGTCATCCCAGTTCATGCAGTCATACGTGATATGGCATAATTCAAGGGATATGCCTCTAAAATCCATCCTTTAACTGTTTTCTTGGGTGGTTTGGGCAGAAGGAGCAGATTGGTTAGGGGTTTCGTTTGTGAGAGTTTGGGGTTTTTTCTGTATTTTTAAAAATATTTCATGCCAGCATGGTTTCTATACTTTTGAAAAGTATAGTGGAGCTGAGATGAGAAATTACGTGTATTTCCTTCTTATATTCACAGGTGCTTTGACTCTATCTTCAGTCTTTTATTGATCTTTTGACATGCATCTCTCCTGACTTGCCTGACATCTATTCTAAGCAGTGACATGATTGATCACAAAGATGGCCAAGGATAGATGTAAAAGCTGCTCTTGAAAAAAATTATGTCAAATATACGGTGTTTGGAGAATGTAATGTCTAATACTTTCTTAATAAAACCGATACATACAACACAGATTTTATCTGACACTAATGCATTTTTAAATCCTTGGACTCATCAATATGATTGTGGCTAAAACACTACTAAAATGTATTTGGCACTCCCTCCTCATGTAGCTGGCAGGAGTAGGCTGTACACAGACCCCTTGGCCTTCATTTTCCTCTTCCTATTTTTGCAGATGAGTCAACCTTTGATGCTGTCTGAGAGCAGAGCTGGCAATTGCTGGGCCCAGATGCCACACTCGGGGCTCCAAGTCCTGAACAGAAGGATTTGTAGCTGGCTGCTGCCATGTGCTACTTTAGATTCACTGTCCAAAACCTGGAGGGTTTATATATAATTTGCCTGCTGCTGCCTTGGTCATTGGTATCCATGAGATGTTCAGTGTTGCCTGGCTAAGGTCGAGCCTACAGTCCACAGCCTGTGCGCGTCCAGCTTTGTGCTCTACATTTGCCACTCCTGTCACCCAGCAAATGTGTGCACAGGGTAATTCTCACGCCAAACTTGCATGCAAGCACTGGACAGAAAGTTTCTGAGGAAACACAGAGTAAATTCTGTGAACTCTTTCTGTAAAATCTCACATTTTAAATGTCTGAATGCAGGTCACTTCTTCCAAGACAAATCTGTGTGCTGGTACAGTAATTCAAGTTGAGGATCTATAAATATCCTTGAGATAAATATTTTTTTAAAAGAAGGTTGATATTCAACTGTCTGAAGTACTGCATAAAAAAATAAAAAGAAGGCACTTTCTTCATAATCAAAAAAAGTTATTGATTTTCAAATAGGGAAGCTGGAAAAATAGCCAAAGGTTTCTCTAATGTAATCTTACAAGAACTTCAAAATACAGAATATCTCTTTGAGTTAACTGGATATTTAATAATTTCTCCACATGTGTATCATTTACTTGTAGCCACGAGTACAAAAATTACTGCAGAAATAAACCTTGATTTTATGGAGATTATATAATTTTATTATCAGGGAGATTAGGGACAAGGAGGTCCTAGCATTAGCATGTTCAATGCAGTCCTTTACACAGTACAATAGAAGTCCTTTTTGGGATTTTTTTTGGTTTTTTTTCCTTCTAGTCTCTTAATCAGGTTCTTTTAGTGGAGTTGTTTGAGTTCCAACTCAGCAAATAATATTCCCAATATTATGTTTGTAGTAGGAAGTAGACACATGAATAAAAGACAGAGAGGCAGGCCCTAGATTTGTGAAATTGAGTGTTCTATAGAGGAACGATGCAGCACAGGAAAAGAAGTATTATCAAGTGAATATCTGCAAGAGCTGAGTTATAAATTGAATAATGCCCTATTAGATGAAGGCCAAAGGAATTCTAAGTTTGCCAAAGAGACCAAACTGGGAGTTGTAGATGCCCTCAAGGGCGAAGAGGCCCTGCAGAGAGAGGTTCACAAATTAGAGGGCATGACAATCACCAGCCATGTGAAGTTTAATGAGGGCAGTGCCCTGGCAGCCAGGAGGGCCAACCCTGTCCTTGGGGGCATCAGGCACAGCATCACCAGCCAGGCAAAGGAGGGGATTGTCCTGCTCTGCTCTGCACTGGGGCGGCCTCACCTCGAGTGCTGGGGGCAGTTCTGGGTGCCACAATATAAAAAAGGCATTATGCTTTTAGAGAGTGTCCAAAGGACGGCCATGAGGATGGTGAAGGACCTTAAGGGGAAGCTGTATGAGGAGCAGCTGAGGTCACTTGTTTTCTTCAGCCTGGAGGAGACTGAGGGGAGACCTCATTGCAGTTACAACTTCCTCGTGAGGGGAAGAAAAAGAGCAAGTACTCAATCTCCTCACTCTCATCATCAGTGCCAGCACTCAAGTTCAAGAAGTGTTTGGACAATGTTCTCAGGTACATGGTGGGATTCCTGGGGCCGTCCTGTGTAGGGCCAGGAGTTGGATTTGATAATCCTGATGGGTCCCTTCCAACTCAGCATATTCTATGACTTTATGATTCTGTGATATCTGCTCCTTGGCAGAAACTGCAAAATCCTGAGATGTCTGGCTCCACAAAGAAATGGTTCAAAAAGCTTGTGCATTCATTCCCTCATGTTCATGACATGGTGTCTGATATATTTTCCATAGAACACTAGAGGCAACTAAACTACTACTCGGTGATATGAACAACATAGGAGCAAAATTTCTGTGCTGAGACAATATTTTCCCTGCTGATCTCTCGTATTTTGAATAAAAAATACTCTGAAGAAAATGTTCAATATAAATTTGACAGCAGGTATAATACTTTTTCTGGTTCAGACAAAGAATAGCTATTTAACAAGAATTTTGACCAAATTCAAAGACATCCCTAAGGAGTAGTCCATAAGAAGGCTTATTTGCATACATTAGATTAGCTGTCTTTGCTTTATATGATAATGTTAAAGAAATCACATTCTTTTCTTCAGCATGTCACAAAATCCAAATTGATATTATATCATATATTCTGTTATTAGCTATTTCTTTATTTGTAGGCCAAGACCCCAAAAACAGATAGGGTTTAAGCACAGAACAGAATGGTTGCCTTAATTTTATATGGTTTTCAACTGGTTAATCTGTATCAGGTATAGAGATACAGAAAGACATGGAAGGAATATGAGGAGTATGATAGGCAGCCTGGAATTTCAGTGCTGCAGCTGGTATTTTGTAAGCACCACAGTAAAAAGGAGATTTAAAGGAGGTATTAAAGAAGAATAGCAAAGAAGCTTATCTGATTGATTTTGTCTTTTTCTTTCCTCTTTCACTTCAGATAACACGAGGCACAATAACATTAAGATCTGTGAAAGGGAGTTTTCAGAACCATTACACATAATATATGCATATGGCAAGGCTGAAAAATGAATACTTGTGAACAGTAACAATACACAGGCTGTTAGTGCTTGTCTTGCCTGTGCACACCCGACAGCTGTACTGCAAAGCAGCGCTAATTTATTCAGAATCATTCAATGTATCTTCAACTACTCTAACTAACATGAATGTTAGTCATTCTTCCTGATGATGCTGTCGAAGGCAATGGTGAGGGTTAATTACTGACGTCTGAAATATATCTGTCCAGAAATAAGTTCGTTGTATAATGGTTAGAATGTAAAAGTAGTTTTTTGTCAGATGAGTTGTTCGGTGAATCAGCACTGTCTGAAAAATATGAACTTTCTAACATAAACAAGTACAAGAGCATTTTTCAAGTATTGTCCATTTATTCTCATGTCACTATTCTTAGGTGTCTCTTTTTCTAATTTTGAAGCTTCAGGTTATTTTGTAGTTCGTTTTTTAAGGATGTATGTTCTCTCTGCAAGCTACAGAGAAAACACTGAAGAGTCCATTCATTCTTGTTTCTTATGACTCATCATGGTTGTGGATATGGATTAGAAGAATGCAATCTGAAATCGTAGTTTTTTTTGGTTATTGTACAACAGAAATGCTATACTTTCAAAATGTAAGGATTGAAGAATTTTGCAGAATTATGCCAGGCTCAAATATATGAAATTAAATGTAACATAAAGGGAATGAAACCTCAGTCATTTGCAGAATTACTTCAAATAGCTGTAGTCCACCATTTTTTCCACAGAATTTTATTTTAACCTTTAAGGTTAAGGATATATAAGTGGCCTATATTTAGATACATATATGCTGATATGTCTACGTAATTGTGTGTGTGTGTCTGTGTGCATGCACATCTATATATATATATAGATATAGATATAGATATGTATGTACATGTGTGTGTGCATACATGCAATGCATTCAGATGTGTATAGGTTTGCATACCTTCAGGTTTACTCCTCTGATTCATGAGGGAATAGATATTCTCTGTCAGCCTTGGCCTACTTATTTGTGGTGCACAGCAAACATGTTAGAAAATAAGTGTTCCTCATTAAAAAGAAACCAAAAAGAAACAAAAAGCTGGTGGAGCTAGCAGAGTATCCCCAAACACAACCAACTGCACATAAGGAAACTTCAACTTGTTGCAACTTAACAGATCACCTGCTCTGACTCCTACAAGCGAGGGAGACATCCAGATACAAATCCAAGAGTATGTATGACATCATATGAAGTCCTCTCAGACTGAAATGTGTGCAAAACATTATCCTGAAACGCAAAAAGTAGGCCATCAAGTTTGCTTTCTTTTATTATTGAGTTGTCAACTTGTCAACACTTCTGGGCAGATTTCTGCTGCTTTCTCTTTAAAAACCTCTTCTTTCCTTTTTATAGGCCAGTCCTTTTAATGCAATTAATATAACAAAAAGTCCAGTTTTCCTTTATAGTAAGAGTAAACTGCCTTCAAAGTCAGATTATGTTAAATCAAGTTTGGTTAAGAACACTTTCAATTTAGGTGTACTTACAGGGTTCCTCAGAGCTGGTGAATATGAACCCAGGAATAAATCTGTCTCATGAGGAAGTCTTGTGAAAAGTTTTTGAATTTTGCAGAATCTTGAAGGTCAGGCCTTCGCACATCTGAGAAGTTTGCCTCGGTGACTAGCCCATGCTTTCATGAAGATGCTTTCAACATATTCAAGAAGTTCTATGCTTACTAAGGAGTTTAACTGAGAAGAAGAGATGTTCAAAATGTAAACAAAATGGATAGTTATGTAGAACATTTCATGCTGTCATTCCTATTCCGATAAAAAGCTGAAGCACAGGATATTTCAGTTCTACTGCAAGAAAAGAATTTTTCAAAAGTCCTGGATGAAAATAACGACAAAAAGGCAAAAAAACCAAACAAAAAGTCATGGAATAACTCATGCCTCAAGCAATTAGTGTTTTTTAAAAGAAATATTCCAAACTTCTAGGGAAAATGAAAGGAAATTCAGATGAGGATTGAAGAAGGTAGTTGATTAGATGTAACTAATGGTGGAGGCGCTCTGTGGACATGAAATAGAGACAGAGGTATACTGAGAAGCATCACCTAAGTATGTCAAAAGCAGCAAAACGGAATTAGAAAAGACACAGGATAAAGCAGGGCAATACTAGAGCCCATCCATCCGGTTGCTTTAAGAGAGCTGAGAAATGCTCTCAGCTAGCACTCAGGGCTGGAGGTGAGACAGATAGATTGTTTCATGAGAAACCAATGGAGACAAGCATAGTCCAGGACTATTATTTTAATATTCTAAGTGCATTTTAATATGCACTTGAAACATATCTAAGGCAATGTTGCCAGCTGATCCATAACTGCCATCTGAATGTATGTCAAAGGACTACGCAAGCCAAAATAATTGTTTAATTTGCAAGCCACTACTTCTACACTGCTTGAAGATTGCCTAAAGCTCCAGATCATACAACTAGTGCAAGAGAGAGGGGTGAAACAGATGCCAAGTCCTTGCTGTTGATGCTCCTGGGAAAAGAATCGTGTTCCATTTCTTGTCTTAAAGGTGGCAGAAACTCCCAGAGGTCCATGCTGATTATTTTGTATGGGCTCTGACTAAGAGTGTGATTGCTGAGCAAAAACAGGGCAATTATCAAGTGGATTAAATTTTGGAATAGATATTAGTGTTTACACTTTAATACAGCTAAATATTGCAGCCATCATTTCATACATAATCAGAGTTGGTTAAATCAAAATCTGTGATAGGGAGACAATTTACTAATTAATTGTTTAAATCATATAACTACTTCAGGACAATAGTTGAAAGCAAAATGTTTTAATCCTGTGCAAAGAAAGATGTAATTTAAATCTTTCTATGAGGAAATCATAGAAATCGTATAAAGGGTTTCATTGAATGGGACCTTGAAGTTTTTTCTATTTCCAACCCCCTCACCTGCTAGATCATGTTGCTTAGAGTCCTATCCAACCTTGCCTGAACACTTCCAGAGATGGAGCATCACAACATTTACAAATGAGGTTTTTGCTGCATAGAAATTGCATTTTTATTTTGAGAATTGAGTGTGCAAGTAAATTAACACTGATCATAGTAGAGCTTCCATATTTTTGTAAAAACATAACAAACCAAAACAAAAACAGAGAAGTTTATTAAACTAAAAATAACTTTTTTTGTCCAAATTTAAAAACAGTGTAATGAGTCTCTGCTAAACTTATTTATAAATCACCATACAGTGAATCAAGGAGGTGTGTATCCTGGTGTATAATGAAGTTTTACAACTGTCTTGAAATCAAACTCTAATCATTATCTCTTCTTGGAGTTGTATTTTAATAGGTAGTATCATAGACCTTAACAGGAATTGATGTCTAGCTGGTCAGATCGTACTAAACAGACATAGCAGATGACTAAAATCTTACTTGGATTAACTTATTTTTCCCAGCTTCAGTGTGGCTGCCATTAAGAATATTAGTATAATTCTAAAGATATTTAATCTTTTTTAGTTTTTTAAAACTCCATCTCATAAAGTCAGATAAAAATTCAGCTTTAAAATAATAAGAAAAGTAATTTCTAATTTTTGTGTTTGAGAAGAAGGCATTAAAAACTCAAATAAATCCTGAAGATCTGCAGGAAAATTGATTTCCAAAATTATTATTTAAACACTTTGTGATAACAAATGTATCTTAAAATCTTTTTGCATCCAATTCATGATTTTAATAACATTATATTTGATAATATTATTAGTTCAATCATAAATTACCAGTTGCTGATATTAGCAACTAGCAGGCTGAAAATCAGAATATCTATGGCATTAAAAATTTCAAGGTCTTAGATAAAGAACCAGATACTTTTGAGACTGTATATAAAAGCCAATATCTTCAAAAAGATATTTTTGAAAAGTTTCAAGCAGTAGTTTGAAGCTTTTTTCAGAAGAGAACAAAAGACGCTTTGATCTCCAGATGATGCTTCTATCAGTATTAGCTACAAAAAAAATGATTATACAAATAGCATATTTCATTATTGTGACATAGCAGTAGCAGAAGTATTTTACATGTCTGTTATAACTAAAGACAAATTGTAAAAAGAGAATGCAAAATGTAATTTTTGAAACTTTCAGAAGAATTTTTATGGAATTTTAGAATAGTTATTTCTTCTCAGGCAGAATTTTCTCCATTGGTTTCACAGAATTTTTCTGGGAAGACAGCTTTTCCTTGCACTGGACTACTATCTTGGGAAAAAGGTCTGGACTATTTCATCTCACAACCAATTCATAAGCTGTTGGAGACTACCATAGATAACACTTAAAGGTAGCTGAGGGTCTCTCTTAAGATCAATATTTAAGAGCCAAGACAGACTTAAGCTCAATATTACCTCTTTTTACAGATGGAAAAAACCCAACCTAAATTGTTCTCATACTGCTTCAAGAATTACGTGCAATTCTTCTACTAATAAAAAGATTTAGGGATATAACTCTCTGCATGCTGAGATGAAGATTTGCCACTAAAGTCTAATTTGATTTATCAATCAGCCAATTAGTGTATTATTAAAAATTCACTGCAGGGCCAATCTCTTGTTGATCTAGATAATTAAGTTATCTGCTTTCTAAGTTAGGGTGCTTGGTAATCACTAAAGTCTGTAGGCCAAATTCCACCTTCCCCTTTCTATGTAACTTTACAGCCAGGAGCTGTCTCACAGGCTTTGGCAGAAATACTCACATAAGTAACATGTCTTGTGAGCATCATTGTCTATGAAGCAAGAGCAGCACACTAGAATGATTCTAGAAAGACCTTAATTTCCATAAAGGCACTAAATGAAGGGTGTGAACACAAAGGAGGAAGGGTCTTGCCTTTCTCCAACTAGATTCAAATTAATATGTAATGATATGCAATAATGTCTGTTTGTAATACTAAATTCTAGCTACTGTTCATGACACTTAATGTGAAACTTAAAATTAAGTTCTTCGCCAGAAATGAGGCTTTCACAAGGGTGAGGGTATAAATGTATGATGGAGAAATGACATAAAATGTGAATCATGCAGAATTTAATGCAAGAAATTAAAGACATACGGAACAAACAGAGGAATACTTTTTATTTTGAGAACTCCTCTGGAACTCCTTTTTCATCTTGAAATACTGTTTTTGCTCTGTCCCATGTCAGCTGAAACCATAATGGAAGCTTCCATAAAGTGCACCAAAATTTCAAGTGATCGGAAACATCATTGCCATGGGATTTTCTAGAGCTTAAAATAACAGTTCCAGCAAATTAATTGTTCCATATGTTCCAGTGCTTTCACTTTAGAAAACTCCTCCCCACAATTGCTATGTCAGGTCTTTGCTAGTGGATCTCACCTGCTAAAGATGAACAAAAGATACTGATATCAAGAAGTAGTGGGCAGGCTGAAAAAATACTGTACAAACAGATGTAAGTTCATCAGAAACTTATGCAATGTGGTAAAGACTTCTAAATTATTATTTTTACTAGATGCAGACTTTTGTAAACCTTGTTGTTCAGATGGCTCTTTAATCACAATATGTACTTTAAATACACATTAATTGGGGTGATAAATTGAAAACAAGCATGTTTCTTTGCTTTTTGTGCTACTTGTAGATGAGATACTTGAGGAAATAAATTTTTCCAGAAAAATCATTTTCAAAGACCAAGATATTCAGGAAACAATCGTTAGTTTCTGCAACAAAGCATATCGAAGAGCCACCTTTGGTTAATGGTTGGACTCAATTATCTTCTCTAATGCAAGAAATTCTATGATTCCAGAATTCCATATAAAGGATCCTTTTTTGTGCATTTCACACTTCCAAGAAACATGCCATCAGAAAAAAACCCAGCACTTAAAAAGATAAACAGAATGTGAGTATTTGAGCTAGTCATAGATATTGCTGAAGAAAAAACCAACAAAAAACAAGAAAATGACTTTTCATTACACGTTACTTCCTAAAAATCATCTTAAATACTACCCATAAAGTTAGTTTCATCCTTCTTGTTTATTGTGTGTTTTCTGTAGGATGTGACTAAATTAATATTTTGCCATGGCTCTCTCTTCTGCTGAGGTTTCTGTTAGTTCTTTAATAATGTTCTTTATTTTGAACTTAAAAGACTAAGATGACTCTGTTGAAAAAATGAGGAAGTTCTGCTCATTTAAAAAGGACCGAGAGGAAAAATGTCAAATTGCACTATAAATTTAGAAGGTGGTGAATAATAGTAACAAAACCTGTATAGCTGTTCAGGTCTTTCTTTCAAATATACTGTTGTTTCAATCTTTTTGAGTTCAAATCAAGATCCACTAGATGAGATAGGGAAAGAAGGAATTTTTAATGAAAAGTCAGGAGCATCCCTTAAAGGTGTGCCTAGATGTCTACATATTTCAAGTGGAAAAGAATAAATGATTGACACTCATCATAAATACATTGAAATACAAGACTTTGACCTGTCATTCATTAGAAATGATACTATGATAAGTGGCATCCACAGCTAGCTCATATACCACCCACAGAGGCTAATTGTTTTACCCTACAAATTCCCACTGGGGTGAATTTTAATACGTAGTCTATGAAGAAAGAATCAGAAAATCATAAGAAACTGATAATTCTTGTTGCTGTGGCTGACAAGAATGGGACTATTTTACTCAAAAACTTAAAAAAACCAAAATTGTCTGCCGCTATAAGTAAAAGATATCCATTTTAAAGTGACATATGAAACTGAAAAAAAGAAAACTTGAACAGTACAAAGGAATGAAAGTTGTGAATACTAACCTTTCCGTTGTACATATTAACAACTGATACACAAGCACACATAGAAACTGATGCAAGCTTTGAAATTAGTACTTCTTTTTCTTTTATGTTAGCAGAAAAGATGTTTTCCTTCTCCGTAGTTTAGAGATTCATCCAAAGGATGCTGCTCAGGACTACACATATCAGCAGGTTGATTATTTTCCTTGTGCAGAAATACATTATGTGGTTTATAGCTAGAGTTATTGTATCATCCCTGTACGAATACAGGGCACATTCTCATTTAGAACATTGAAGGTTAACTTGTTTAAAAGCAGGGAACTGGGGAACTGTCCTTAATTGTTAGTCTGATAGAGCTTAAAACTATTTAATTGAACAGTCAGTGACAGAATTATGCCCCTATTGTTGTAACTTGCTGCATAAAGGGTTTTCCAGATAGTCCAGAATGAATAATTGTCACAAGAAATTTGTTGTCAAAGACCAAACACATATGTAAAAAGTGAACATGAAAGTCATCTACCACATGTAAGTTTACTGTGAGCAGCACAGCTGAGAATATAATATTCTCAGCCAAATAAAAATTCCTTCTAAACAAGTATCCTGTCCTCAGTAATGGGCAATCTTGAAGGCTTAGGCAAAAGCATAAAACAGGGCAAACTACAGGGCAATTATTCAGCATCTTTCAGTGATCTATAATGTCAGTAATTTTGTGAGACAGAGATACCATCATGCTCAAGCAGCACTAACGATATCATCTGACGAATGAGGCACAAGAGAGACAATAGCGTAAGTGAGTCCTAGATTTGGCTTAACATCCAGAGCTTTTTGGCTGAAGTCTTTTGAAAGTGTACTCTAATTGTAAATGCTCACCTCAAAGGCTGCCAAGAGCAGCAGCACTCCCCATTAGCCAACAATAAAAATGTCCACCTCCTTGCACTTTTCTCATCTGAGGAAAGGAAAATAAGAGTCTTGATTTCTGTGGTTTTTTACTGGAAAGTAGAAAAACATGATTAAACTTTGTGAAATTATGACATTTAAATACATCTAAAGAGCTATCAATATAATAAATGGCTACACTTCATTACCATCTTAGTTAATTAAGTTAATTTATTTCAAATCCCAGTGCCCTCTCTAACTCATTCTCTGCAATGTAGGTCCTGTAGTGATAGGACAAGGGGTTGTGGTTTTAAACTAAAAGGTGTTGGATTCAGACTAGATATGTAGAATAAATTTTTCCAGTGGGGAAACGCAGGACTAGGTTTTCCTACATGTCCCATCCATGGGAACATTCAGGATCAGGTTCAAAGGGACGCTGAGCAACCTGATCAAGCTGAAGATGTCCCTGCCCATTGCAGTCTGTTGGGGACTAGATTAACTGTAAAATTCCCTTCTAACCCAAACCACTCTATGATTCTATGAAATGTAGCCTGTACTGATGGATGTGAAACTATGAGACTGTGCAGTTACTTAAAATGATCATCACAGCTATGACCTAACTCCCCAAAGACTGAAGGCTCCTGCAGTAAATATACTTTGGGTCAGGCCCTGCCCGGATGGTTTGAAGTGTATTTTAGCTTCTGTGGCGTATGGAGAGAGTGTTTCCGTACATGACTGCTTATAATGAGCCCCTACTGTATGTGCACCAACACATGGATTCAGGTAAAATTCCAACATTATATCTGTGTCAAAATAGTGTTCCAGTATTTACTTCACTTACCTAGATGGGATGATTTAAAATATACCAAACTTTTTGACTTCAAAAGTTCTTCATAGCAGAATAACATTCACAGGAGCTATCCAATCTTAAAACTTCCGTATGTACCTGCAAGTTAGTCATCGGACTGCAATTAGTGCAATTAGACTCTATTGTGTCCACAGCCGATGCTAATTTATGCTGCTTTAGAGAATATAAAACTGTGTCACTAATGTTTAATTAGAAGGGAAGGGTAGATAGATGGAGATACTGAAGAATTACAGTGCCATTAAGAGAACAGACATATATTAAAATATGGTAAAAAAGACCATCTGCCGCATCAGCGAGTGCACTCCAGAGGCAGCACTTCACTGTACCTTGGGAATCCTACTGGAAACTCCAGAGACAGTGGGTCTGAAAAACACATGCCAAGGGGTTCAGAGCAGGGTGCCAATATTGCTGCTTCCACACCTTTTGGACTTGGCCCACACATGATGATGGGGCCCTCAGCACCAAGGTGCCATTAGGGTTAGGGCTAAGGTTCAGAGATCCACGGAGCCTAGAGCTCCAGGGGCAACGGGGCTGGAAAAGGTATAGCAAGGGTACCATGGCAGGGTTCCTACACTGCTATCTTCACACCTAATATAGATCACCAGTGGTGGTGGCATCAGCTGAAACTATACGTAGATAGGGGGAGATCACTTGACTTGTTTACCATAGACAGATACTGAAGGCAGACATTTTTGCAGTCTGTAGTTTCCTCACAAGGGCAAGTGCTGGGGTAGGAACCAATCTCTCCTCTCCAATGACCAGTAAGAAAACACGAATGAATGGCCTGAAGCCGTGTAAGGGGAGACTTAAGGAAAGGTTCTTCACCCACAGGGTGGTTGGGCACTGGGAAAAGCTCCCCAGGGAAATGATCTGGCACCAGACCTGCAAGATTTCACGAAGTATTTGGACAGTGCTTTCAGGCATGCGGCATCTTTCTTGGAGTGATTCTTCACAGGGCCAAGAGCTGGACTTTAATGATCCTGGTGTTTCTCTTCCCACTCAGTTATTCTTTGATTCTATGGTTCTAAATAAAACCCACTTTGTTTTGGATGAGTGTTAGGTGGCTAAGTTTTGCCCTTCCCAGCTATTAGTATCAGAACAAGCAGATGGCAAATCTGTAGCATATAATTTGGTTAGATTCAGGCTATTTTTTAAAAAATAGTTTTCCTATTAGCAAAGTATTTTTATAGAACATAAGCAGCATCTTATTACTCAGTTCAATCTCAGGTATATATTTTTTTATAGGCTGTTAATATATATCAACAAGATTTTCTTTCTGTATATATATCCTGGATTTGCTGTATTCGTTGGCTGAAACAAAAACTCCAAATCTGTTGATTTCTGCAAGTTGCAGCTATGTTATTTCTAATCTTCCATATTTACAGCTGCGGCTCCTCTTTTACAGCAGCATGAATTCCTCACAGAGCAACCCCCAATAACTAACTAGATTTGCAAGCTAACCAGTGTATTTATGTAAGCGGAGAGAGCCAACTGTCTGTAGTCTGACAAATCATAAAAGGAACTGTGGCATGCTCTTATATTACAATAAAAAACTTATCTATCAAATGGGAAATTGTAATGCTTGCTGATATTTTCAGCTAAAAGAAACAGTAGCACACCCCCTTGATCTCACCAACCATTTTCTCTAAGTACCTACAAAGCAAAATTATACATCAATCTAAGAAGTACGGAACAGTTTGTATGTCAAATACTGCAATCAAGCCTTCTATGCATACATACCACCTTTTAGAAAATCCCCTTTTGCAAATCACTGATTTTCAGTCAAACAGAGGTGTAATCTAAGGGACCTGAAGTTTGTTACCAGCTGAATGAAATTTTCCAACATATATAAGTGACAGAAATGCCATTTGAATAAAAGAAGTTATGGTCTGGGAGAGGGTATGCACAACTGTGCTCCTTATTGGAAAGAACCCTAAATTTAACACTAAAACCTGTCAATGTTTTTCCCTGTCTAACTGGAGTATCATTGATGACTGGCAAAATTACAAATCTCTCACCTCAGTGTTATTGCATGTGCCATTCTCTTACTCTGAGGTGGTTTTTCTTCCTGGAATGACTGCACAGACCAATGGCACATCATATATGCAGTAAGACTCATGTCTTAATCCTGCTGGGTGTGCACTTTACTTCTGATACATGATGCAATAAATCTATAATTTCTTTTTAGTTTGTCATATTTGCTATGTTTGGTTCTAACAGGTTTTTCATAGCCTCCCATTTTCTGATTGAGGTCTAAGATTTCCTGAGTTTGCTATCTTCCCAAAGACAATGAGGGATAGGGAATTTAATTTGCCAGTGTAGAGCAAAACACTCTGGGGTGGCTCAACTGTCTTAACAGAACTTCTTTGTCCAGAGGATTGATTAATTTTTATCAATGGCATAGCATGCTCTGTGCATGGAGGCCATTTAAATGACAGCCTGGAACTACATATGGCATACCTGCAGCTGGCTTCAACTTGAAACAATGAGTTATAGTAGGATTTATCTCATCTTAATTTGTCTGCCTAAAAGTTGAGCATAAAGCCCAAGATAATTTTCAATATTTCTTCTAATGTTAATCAAAGAGACAGGTGCCTTCATGGGACAATGATTCATCATTTAGGTTGGGTGTGCAGCACTCTTGGAAATGGTGGTCTGTCCATTGCCTGTGGATGGCTAGTTTGCCATTGGCTGGCTAACTTAACATATGCAGTGAATTGTTCTTGACTTTAAAAATTCATTATACGTATCTCAAGACAGTATGTCTTATCTCTGGCTTGTTTCTAGGCAGAAAGTGTTGAAAAGTTCAAGTGCCCTAGGAGAGTTTCTTTGGGGTTTGCTTTTGGTTTTTGATCCTGGCTTTAAATCAGCAGGAAAGTACACCTGGTACACGCCCAGCTGTATGGGTATGTGTGTGCCCTTTATTGTATGAGTGACTGCTTTGTTCTAATGCTTCTGAAGCCAGTTGAAGGACAAAGCAAACACTGAAAAATTAAATAAACATGAGACTAGATATTGAGCTGTATCAGAGCTGAGTTGGCACCAAAAGACTCTAACAACTAGTTCATACCAAACACTGTGCTTTCATACAGGAGCAATCCCAGGAAATATAAAGCTGTCGTGAAGACTCTTTCATCATCCCCAGTCTCTAGAAATGGAGAAGGTCTAAAACCGTCCATAACCACAGTGTTTTCAATTACCATAACTGTCCACTGAAGCCACGCACAGGCAAAGTCTGCTCTGAGTTGCCTGCATATGTGCTGGGAGCTTGGATTGTGCAGCTGGTTATATTTGATGGAAAACAATATTGTATAAACGCCTAAATTCTAAATGAGCATTTTATCTACTCTTGCAAAATAAATTTGATTTGCATTCAATTAATGACGTGTGCTTCACTGAAAAGTATCCTAATCCAGTAAGTGTTGTGCTATCTTCCATAAAAGTAAAATAAATATGTTTTCCTTGAGATGCTCAAGTAACAAAAAAGCAGCATATTTTCCAGTCAAATAATTTAAGTCTTTTAGGTCTTTTCTTGTCTCCCATGAGTTCTCTACTACTTTATCAAATGAAAGAAAAGAGAGAAAAAATAACTCAGAGGAAAAGAAGAAAAGAATCATTGCTTACCAGCTTAGCAATTATAAAGCAAAGGGGAAAAAAAAAAAGACAGTATCAGATAAATTTTCTTATTGCTAACAGTAGCAAAAATCCCTGGAGGAAAGGATTTTAATGCCATCCCCAGAAGAGAAAAAAAACCTGAGCCAGCAGCTTGGTATTACAATACTTTTTAAGTTTTCTCTAGGGATGCTAAGGAAGAGAAAATAGATATATATGAAGGGATGGTGGTGAAGGCCTAGACTTTGATCTAATGCAAATTCCGGTTCAAGTTAACTTGTTTCTCCTCAGATGCTTTCATCTTGGAAACTTCCTGAATACAGGTGTGCAAGATTAAAATATAGAAAAATACAGAACAATGCATGTCACACAAAAATGTTGTCCCATCAGGAGCTTTAGGAAGCCCTTGTGTTTCCAGAAGCTGAGCCTCTCCTGTGACTCCAGAAAGGAGGAAGGAAACAAAATGAGCCCTTTTTTTTTTTTTTTTAAGAATGTAACCTGCTTTCTGGTATGTTCTGGCAATGGCATGTTCCCTTTGAGAAAAAAGTAAAGCAAACTGCCCTTTAATACATGGTACATAAATTGCAAAATTGTATCATCTGTCACCTTACTGCAAGCAAAAATGCTATGATTGTTGCCAGATAAAATTTGTAGTAGACAAACTGTATTACCTCACAGCAGAATATCAAATTACTTAATCCTTAAAGTCTGTTTCTCTTCCTTGATTATAAAAAGATGACCATATTAGTGGAACTTGTTCTGGTTCTGGTTCATAATAATTGATGTGCAACACTTTTCAAATGCAAGGGCCAGAGGTTAGGCATGTCTGGGAATTTGACTCCTCAAGTTTAAATATTCGGCATGCCAGATGTCAAGGACAATAATCCCACAGTAAAGGCATTAACAATTAGAAATTTGCAGCTCTGGAGTACAGAGAGATTAAATCAAAAGCTAGTTTCTCAAATACTTTTGGGATAGGATGAGAAAAAGAAACAGTAATCTGCAAGAAAGGAAGAAAACTTATGAAGTTTAGCTATCCAGTTGAATTTTAGAGATGTAGAAAGTATTAAATACACTGAAAGGCTTTATGGGATATTAGAGGATTATTTAGGTGCTTGCTTCCTGATGATAACATTGGTTATGACCCTGAATCATTACAGATATATCGATGCAATAATATCACAAGATTGCCTGATAAACACTGCAGAAATACTGTTTATGCTGTTGGATGCTGTGCAAGCAGCTTTTTGGCTAGCTGGAAATTAAAGCAAACTCCTCAGAATACAGGATCTTGAAGAAGTTTGGGTGGAGATGAGCAACGTCAAGATAAAGGAAATGAAAACCTGATTTAAGTTCAGAGGACAAAGAAGCACATCCATATATAAACACAAGTAGGCATGCAGTCACGCTCGACAGACTTAATAGACGAAAGATGGAGGAGGGAAAATAGAA
The DNA here is from genome assembly GCA_013398055.1 of Ifrita kowaldi. Taxonomy (NCBI): domain Eukaryota; kingdom Metazoa; phylum Chordata; class Aves; order Passeriformes; family Cinclosomatidae; genus Ifrita; species Ifrita kowaldi. The sequence goes on from VZRS01005930.1 coordinate 1,172,953, forward strand.
GGCCGCAGTTCAGTGGAGATCCTTAATTGATTAAAATGCCCACAGCAGTAAGAGACAACTGGAGGAATCAATTAAGTATTACAGATGAGTTATGGCAAGCATAAAACTCTTAAATTATCAAGTGAAGGCAAAAAAAACAGACAAGTAAAAAAGGACCAAGAAACCAAGATATGCTAAAGGTCCCCTTTTTGTGTCATGCACAGTCAAATGTTTTCTCTCTCTACACGTTGCACTTCTTGCATTTAATACTTCACTTCTTTGTGGAAATTAAAAGAGCACATTGAAATAACTGTGAATATTCAATATGACCGTCACGTTCAAGTGTGTCAGGAAGGGGTGTGCCTTGTCTCTAGCTCAGTCTGCTGGTCATAAGAGGAGGAAAAACTTTCCAGTGAAATATGGTTTAACAAATTTGCATAATAAGATTCTATATCACCCCCTCACACAGAAGCCATAAATTTCTTCAAGCTGGCTATAAGTTATCCTAACACAGTTATACACTAACCACTGACATTTTGGCTAGAAGTAACTTGTTGCAAGCTTTAATAAACTCTCATGAATCTCAAAAGGGACTGGCAGGCATTTGTAACTGAGGTAGAGACTCAGCAGAGTTTGTAAGCAAGTTGTTTTGAGACCCTATACACACTAGGTAATTTCATCATGTTGCAAAAGATTTCCTAGGACTTGTGGAAGCCTATTTCAAAGAATATTGGTTTACATAAACTGCTGCAGGTATGCCTTAGGTTTAACAGAATTTTGGGATGTTTTGGATTGGAAGGTATTTCTGAAGTAAAACACAGCAAACACAGGAATATATGTGCAGTTATGTTGACTCTATTATAATGCAATGATCAAATAATTTAACCTGAAATACATGCAGAAGGTTTTAAGTTCACTTATCACAGAGCATTTCAAATGCCACAGTGAAATTACAAGGCACTTCCTCTTACATGTTGCAATAACTTACATTCATATATGGTTTTGCTTGGATTTTTTTTACCTGAGAGGATTGAAGAGCCCCTTTAGCTTTCTGTGGATATTTACTTGTCTGAGGAGAATACTTGAAAATGTTTTTAATATCACCATATGGTTGTATAACCTTTAGCTACAGTCAATCTGTATGTTTCTTCTGTTTACAAAGAAGGACACCACCAAAGACAACATGAAAAGTCACAATGATCTTGATTTGTGTGAAGGTTCACCTCATTTCCAGCAATTCTAAATGAACACAAATTAAGGGGAAAGTAATTTTTGAGTTTGTGAAAGAAACCCTTAAATTGCACACACGCAGTTTCTCAGGATGAAGGTCAAATGCACCACCTGAACACTGACCTCCAATCTTAGTATGTAAACATATTTTTACAGAATTTCAGCTGTCATTTTATAAAAGCAATTGCCTTATACTGGAAGGTGAGTATGAAACATTACCCTTTTACTTACTGTGATTATGCTGCTGTCTCGAGTAGGCAGAACTAGAATTAAATATTATTTATGATTTACTACTCTGTGCAGACAAACACATGCACCATACAAACACACACAGCAGTCTATACAATTTGATCATTTGAATAGATATAAGTGGGAGGAAAAAACATCACTGTAAGGGTGGTCAAACACTGGAACAAGTTGCCTGGAAAGGCTGGTTGTTGGAAAACTTTCCTCAGACAAAAAAATTCCTCTACCAGAGAGGCCCCCTGATCAACCAAGCCTAGTTGAACCTGCTACTTGCTTTGGAACAAGGGTGAGTGTAGAACTCTGTTGGTCCTTTCCAAACTAAATGATTCTGTAATTCTATGATTATGTAAACCATAAATCCTACTTACTATGGCAATCTCTTCTGTACAGGGAAGGAAAACAGGCCGTTCTAAAAAATCATTCCTCTGAAATCCTGCAAGGAGATACAGCTCAAGGAAAAGGCAGCTTTCCAGATATCTTTCAGGTGTGAATCCTCAGGTGTGATTACTTCCAAGTCCTGAAATAGTACTAAAAGGAAAAGTTGAGACCCTTTTATGAGTGACAACCATGCATTATATATGCATTCTATCCTAAGCAAGATCTTGTGAACAGTTGTCAATACCTTTCATAAGTCTGTGTTAGACAGGCGTTAGGATCTTTGATATCCTGTCACTGGAATTATTTACCTGTCTCTTTATAACCAGTTGTTTTCACCTTCTTGACCCCAACAACTTTCTCCCTTGTACAAGACTCAGTAAAAATCTCAAAATATAACTAAAACCCCTCTATTTTCTATACTTCTTACTCACAGCAGCTCTATTCACACAAAAATGGAGGAAAAGATGACTACTTCTATGGATTTATGTCCTCATCTCAGAGTGAATACTGTCTCTTGATAATCAGTAAATTCCGTTAACTCAGGCATTTCCAGCTACTGAAGTCACTGTTGATCCAACAGATTTCTGAGGGTTTCTTCAGGAGAACCCATATATTAAGGAGAAGGAAACCAAAAAGAAGGAAGATGTTACAACTACTGCGGCATAATGAATAGGTTGTGGTATTCTGACTGCATTTTTCCCAGCCTGCAAAAAAATGGCAATGCCAAGGCTGTTCCTAAAAATGGACAAGTGTGAAGAAATTGCCAAAACAACAGAATCTGTCTATGGTAGCAAAACATTGCCTGAAACTCCAGAGCAAATATTGCATCATGGTAGAAATTTTCATGTTGCTGCTCTAGTGAGTGAAGGAACAAAGAACACATGGGAATGAAATATTGTAAGGTTCTGCAATACAGACCTACAAAGGTAAATAGGAAATATGATTTCTACTGAAAATTAATGTTCATTGTTCCGATCAATCCTACCATGTACCTATCAGCACCAACAAACACCTAGGTAGTATAATTAAATACATATGCACACACACAAATGCATTTATATGGTAATTCCTAGTCACAAATCTTGTAGAAATTGTTCTGAAATTAAAAAAAAAAAAAGTCGAAGTTACTTGCCATGATACAAACATTGTCATATGTATGAAATCAATAGGACACACATGCATGCTTAGAGACACAGGATTTGGCTCCTCGACAAGCCAAGGATGGAGTAAAGTGCCTCCTTCCAACAGAGCTGCCTGAATAGCAAGAGGTGCTTACAAATTGGACATACCAATAAACTAGGAAAGGCTAAGCCACTGGACCCTTACTGCAAATCCTCAGGTTATAAACGGTCTGCAAGGGGTTCCTCTCACCTGTCTTAGTGCACTGAAATTAAACAGCTTCTCTGTAAAAAACTGTAATTTCAGTCTGTCATCTTAGTGGTCAGCAATCATTCATTAATTTGGGGCTGATTCCAGACACCAAAAAAAGAGTAGAAGCTGTGTTTCCAAGATATTGCAGCTATTGCTAAGGACCATGTACGGGAAGAGGGAACATAAGTGTCTGCTTACGCCAAACATCAATTTTACCCTCCTTAAAGTGTACTAAAGAAAGTCTGATATTATCCACATTACCTCACTCTTTTTCTTTTGGTCTCTTTCTTTCTGCACATGCAGACATATCAACAAGAAGGATATAAAGAAAGACAGAAGGATGCATATTTAGTTTCCATTTTCTTGTCTTCAAAGCTTTCCAGGAAAAAAAAAATCTGTTACATTTCATTTTATTTTCAATCTTTTCCTCAGCTGCGTAGCTGGGACTCCTGCTTATGTAATGAACAGCAATAAAAATTCCACTTCATACTGATAGTCTTCTTCTGTTAAAATTTCCCTGTTTCCTGATTTACTGGTGTGTTCAAATATCGTACTGTTAGGATTGTCTTGTTATGTATAGGAAGAAAAGATCCCTCATTTGCTGGAGTGATCAATGTAAAATCATTTGGTGACATTTGAATATGTTCATTTATGAGGGGAATCGATAATTTAATTATAATACACAAGCATTTACATACTTTGCTATATTTGCATAAAAAATTGTCAAAACCCACTGAAACTAGTAAAAATAGAAATAAATCTTTAATCTCCCAAAGAAATCTTCAAACATTATGTAGGGAAAACACACTAAGCCCCACAATTCAGGTTAATCATAGTTTGTCATTTCTGCAGGATCTTGAATGTAGTGAAAATGTGTATCTTTTCCATGCAATATTGTGGGGTGGTGTTTGATTTTTTTTTCTTTCAGAAAAGAAACCAAAGAAAACAAGTAATAAAATAAAATAGACAATGTGATGAAGCAGAAATATATTTAAACCCCAAATATTTATACAAGAGTGACTACAAAACCCTCAAATCCCCGAATGTAATTTCAACTAGTATACATTTCTTCTGGTGTAAGGAAAGTGTCATCATTGGTTTGAAAACCTTTGAATCAATCCACATTAGTGCTGTAGGCATTGCCATCCTAGTTTAGAAGTCCTAAATCATGACGTCTAGGCTTTCCTTTGTACTTTTAACTTTTTTCATTACCTCTTAGACATACTTAAATTCTGCATTTCTTGGAAAGGAACCCAGGAATCTAGGAAAAGGACGTGTGCTTAAAACTAGAAAACTCACCTGGGTTTTTTTCCCCCTCAAAAACACCCAGCAGCCTGCTTTCCGTGGCATTTCCTTGCAGACAATCCCAATAATGGGCATATTTGCCTTCAAACCCAGGTAAGGTGTTCTTCACATCAACACTGTGTATATATGTACTTTCGTGCTTTAGTTGTCCATTATAAAATAAAGGGAGGAATATTTGGTTTTTTCACAGAGGTTCTTGAAGATACAGATTTAAGATAGTGAGTCACTTAGATCTTTAGAGATCTCAAATAGCAAGCAGCAACACACTGGTAACTACAAATTTAATCCGTTAGAGTGCTTCTTTTCATCTTACTTATTCTGATTACCTTGTGAAGTCACACTTCTTTTACTTCCCATCCCTCAGATGCCTTTAAATTCTTCTAATGACTTTTTTCTCATGTTGAATTTGAGTGATAGTAATAATCACTCAAGAGAGTATTAATTGTCTCAGTTTCCTCCTAAGTCAATCCAAGATGTCTGGTACAAACTGTTGTTATTAAAAGGGGATTTAGATGTCAAAGCTTTGGAAGCAAGCCTACAGAACTTGAGCTTGATGATTTTTCCATGAGGAAGTTGTTCAAGACAAGCTAAAACAGAGCTCTTGGTGAGATATTTCAGGCCACGTGTGTGGACTGAGCTGTGAGGCTGCCACAGTCATGATTCACTGGAGTTTTTGAAAGCAACCACTGATTCCAGAGTTTGCAATTCTACCCGCCAGATAAACTAAGCTGGTTACCAGGAGTTCAGCATGCAATTATACTGAGAGGAAAGAAATGTAAGTATGTCTTTTTCTGGGAGATAATTCCCTGTGTATTCAATGAATGGGAATGTGTGTGTTCCTGTGTGCCCCAAGCTAAAAAGAGTAACAAAAAATACTTTACAAGTTTTGGAAGAATATATTCTAGACTAATGAGAAAGTCATACAGTGCACATCATAAACAAACCATGTATTTTCTCCTTTTTTTTTTTTAAATTTTTTGCTTACTGTTTCTATAGTAATTGACTGAGAACACAAGTTCTAACTAAAGAAGAAAAAGACCTCATGGTCTGTAAGAATCAACTTTTGCAAAGCTCTGAGTGTCACTATAAACGACTTGCTCCCTTTCTGTTTTCTCAATAACTTGATTACTACTCCCAGATCATAGCAGGAATACAATTTTTTTGCTTGTCTGAATTTACAAGTCCTTCCCATATAAGGTCCTTTTCTTGTCTGAATTTACAAGTCCCTCCCACATAAGCGCAAAATTTATGGTAAGGATTAGATAATATGAAACTTTGTTCTTGTCTCTTGACAAAATTTTCTGGAATACTTTCGCTCAGCTGCTAGTCATGACCGTACCGTTTTACCCTACCAGAAAAATTTGGTAAACTTAGACATTGACGGAAACAATAGACAGTTTAATCTTCCCAGGGAGATACATACATTGCATCAATCTGTTTCCACTGTACTATTAAAAGGCCACTAAAAGGCTGTTCCTTCAGGACAAGAGGCCATGAGCACAAACTGAAACATTCCATCTGAACAGAAGAAAACGCCCTTTTACTGTGAGAGTGGCTGAGCACTGTCAGAGAGGTTGGGGGATCCTCCTGGGGACATTCTAAACCCTGCTGGAAATGGTTCTGCACAGTATGCCCCCAGTGACCCTGCTGGAGCAGGAGGATTGGACTGGATGGCTTCCGCAGGTGTCTTCCAAGATCAGCTGTTCTGTAATTCTGTGAAAATCTTCGAAGTTTCACTAACCAGGATACAGTATCAATGTGTAGCTGGAAAAATAACTTCTTCAGGAGAAATAACAACCTAGCAGAATCCTCATCACAGATTAAAATCATAAAGGCAATGTCCTTGTCCTCTACTCTTGAGAAGCTGTGATGGATGCCGCTCCCCACAAATTATCTCTATCCCTCTTTGTATGTAACATTTTCAGGCTCTTTGGTGTCACTTCAAATATTCATCAAGATTTAGTACAATTTCTGTAGCCCCCTCATCTGGACAATGTGGATGAGGGTACTCAACTGCCTATTTCAAAGTGCTCAAAGATTTGTGGATGAAAAGCACAAGAAAAAGGGAGATACCTTTCTTGCTAGAAATCAAAAACTAAGGGAAGCTTTTCATTCTTTATTTGCAAATTCAATTCTAAAACTTCCTGCACTTATATTACAGAAATCAAATCACACCTATCAGAAACTTCAAAGTTACATATATTTTATTTTAGCCATTAGCCTCGTAAGCAGTATTCTGCAGAGTTAGCTCTGATTCCATTCCAAACTGCAAACCTCGTTAGCTACAACGTTTTGATGTGCTTTTATCCTTCATTAGTATTTTGGAGCTTTTTTCCCTCTTCACTTTACCTCTTTATTGCAAAGCATCTCACTCTCTTCTAATTTATGTACAGTTGTGCCCAGCCTCAAAATGTCATTAAGTTGATAGGTCACACTTTAAATTAAGTTTGTCATATAAAAGTGTAATTTAGATCCAATAAAACAGTTATTACCACTTTTAATTAGGAAAAGTAGGAGTCGGATCTGTCTGAGAGACATTCTTAAAACATAACCGTGCAGAGAGCCAGGCTGCAGGTTTTTTCATTCAAGTAGAATCACTGATTATTGCAGCAGCCCTATTCAAATTCAGCTGAGGGTGCATTCGTCTGTCAGCAGAACAAAACTCAATTAAGAAAAGAAAGATATTTGGAAATTACAGTTTCACGTGCTCATTGGAATTCAAGTTTTCGTTGGTTGCAACACTGCTGTCTCAGATTTAATAAATGTGCAGTGTCCCCTTTGCAAGTGGTTACAGATGCATTCGTGCAACATCCAAGATCATGCAATTGGGATGAAGTCTGATATTGATGCATCTAAAAGCAATGGATTTTTTTTTCCTCTAATTCATTAGCAACACTTGTCACACCCTGAGCAACAACTCATTATCTGTTTATACCTGTCAGTTAAAAAGTAAACACAGCAATAATTTACAGTCATTTTCGAAGGGACATACATCTGGAACAACAAACTGAAGTTCTGTGTGGTATGAAGCTGGATATGTAGGATATAACACAGGACATAAATGTGCAATTTGCAAAACATCTGCACTTGACAAGTCTGCTTCTGCTGAATGTTACTGCTCCTCTCCATTTTATCAGCAGTGAATGCATTGCCTGTTTACCAAGGAAGCTAATAAAATACCTTTGAAAGCACAATAATCATAAAGGGACACTGGTTTTATTTGAGAGATTAATTCTAGTCACAAGAGCAGAGATTTTAGGTTAGTGGAGCCGTACTGAGTTTGAGAGTGTTACAGCAGTGACAAAGAGGAATCAGGCCTGTGGCACGGACTCATCTGCAGTTTTAATCCCTCACTAAGATGGGGTTTTTTACATGCAATGTCTTTTACACAAAAATACAGATGTGCTTGTGGCTGCAGAACAAGGATACTTTTCAAAGAAAACTAAATGGCTAAATATAGAACGTCAGTAAGAAAATAAACAGTCCTCTATCCAAAAGCAAATACACATCTAACATGAAAAAATGTGACATTTACCTTAAAATATTGGTTAACTCTTTTATTTAATAATTCTGTCTGGAGTTGTCTTTGCAATTCCAAAGGATACACAATATCCCATCTTTTCACAATACATTATACTACATCAATTAGCTTTTTTTGGTTTGGATGCAAACTTAATATATAGAGAGACAGGTAGCTACATACATACATATATACATATATATACATACATAAACATATATATACATACATACATATACATATGAGAATACAGTCAAAGGGAGTGCACTTTCCAAAGCTGTTAGATTTTCAAAGGACTTACTGAGTGTTAAATGTCAGTATTTTGAAAAACTAGGTATATTTTGTATATCTTTAGTCACAAGATATTTCTTTTTATCTCATATTTTCCATACAGCTGCTCCTTAAAGTATTAGAGTGGCAAGGTTATGTGCTATAGTAGTTCCTCTGCAAGGGGAAGTGATCAGCTCACCTCTATAATTACTTTTCTAGAGCCCCAGGCATAGATTTGCCATGAACCTTTAATTCCCTCTCATACACCACCTACTACATCTTGTCTCCTGCTCCGTTCCTATGGCAGAGGTACAATTCACTTTCCCAGCATTTTGTTGCAACATCTGCCTGGCTCCACAATCTTACATGCTGGATGCAATAAATCAACCACAAGCAGAATTTCCCAAGAGTCTAGGATAGATTGCTTTTTTCAAAGTTAAACCTCATGTTGTCCTCTTGTCTAATATATGCCCTGATATTGAGAAAGTCCCCTTTCACAGAACCACCTTAAGTTCAACCATTTGCAACTGTACACTATTTGCATCTGCCTCTGCATTTGTTGGACAAAACGCCAAAAATTTACCTCTTCTAAGGTGCCCTAATACCCTGGTCTTGAGAATAGCCAAGAAATGATCCCCAGGGAAAAATGCAAGACTGAAGCAAGCATTTAATGATATCCTTCTAGTCTTCATCTCTTTGTGGCTTAAAAAGAATTCCTTCCTGGATTTGGAGATAATATCTGCTCCTTACTTTATTTATATCTTTGTATTTTTTACTATTTGTTGAATCAATTTTTTTTAACTATTTCTGTTTTCAGCATCTCTAGGTTATGTCAGTGGTTTGAAACTAAACAGAGCCAGGAAATATTCCCAAACTGGAACTAGATCCTCTGCTAAGCTGTTATAACAGTTGCTAGCACAGTTTTGGCTTGTACCCGTTAGAGCTCTTTCAAATAATTCCCAGGCACAATTTGGGAGTTAGGCACAAGCTAACCATTCCAAAGCTAGACCATTCCCAATAGGTAGTTTGGATGCAGTTATTCTGTCTTGGAGGCTACAAGAGTTTAGTGCAAATACTAGCTGTTCCTTGCCAGCTGTCCTCAGTGCCAGAAAATTATGGTTTAAGTGTATCTATATCTAGCATATCTAGTCTGAACTTCCAAATATAGCAAGAAATTATCCAGTTTACTTCTGGTTTGTACTAAAACCAATGTTTTCAGACCATTTCTAATCTACTACCACATAATTTTTTCATTTCACATTCCCTAATTCTGGTTTATTTACCTTGCTCGTGTAATTGCTAAGACACATGACCAGAAGTATAAAATAGCTGCAGTATTAAGAATCTAAGAGCCAGATCTGAGGCTAATGTAGCAGAAAACTAAAGCCAGATGAGGTGTCTTTACTTAAATGTGGTGATTTACTAAATTATTATTTTTAGCAAAAACGTATTGAGAAAGGGTTCAGATGTGTAGCATTTAAGTATGTATATATCAGGATAAACAATTAAATTTATTAAAAGACAATGTAATTTCCTGAGAAGTGGAGTGCCTGTGTCTTTAAAAGCATGCTAGCATACTGCTATACCTGGTAACTCAGTTAGGAAATATTTGGGATATTTTATTAAAAATATGGTCTCTGAAATTCAGCCGTCAGATATATTAATTTGGAGGACAGCCAGGCTCTCTGATCCTGTTAACCACATTTGAAAACCCTCATATGGCTGGAATAATATAAGATCTGTACCACGTTTCAGAATAGTAATAAGGGAACTCTGCGAGCAATTCACAATCGAAGAATTGCAAAGTCTTCTATCAATGGATCAGCATGTGCAAGGGGACAGGGGTAACCTGGTAACTTTGGCCTGATATGTCTGAGGACCCCGCACTCTCCCACAGCTGGGACTTTGATTCACTCAGAAGCTTTGAGCCAAAACCTCTCTGTAGATAGCTATGTGATGAATCCCCAGCATGGGAATTCTTGAACGGCTGAGGAGTCACCAGTTGCCCACCACGCTCAAAATTCACACCTCACATTATAATAAAAAAACTAAAAAAGCCTGTCTACAGTCTGGATGAGAATGTTAACAAACCCACACTCTTATCATAGGGCTACATTCATCACAAGGTCTTTCTTTGTGCTGTTCTGGTCTGTGTGGAGAAAAGGCATTATATTTTTTATTAGACAGAAGTTCTAAAATGAAACAAAGATGAATGTTTCTAAGTATAATAATTTTTAATGTACTTCTCATCACTTTTCAGTTCCACTGTGGTGAGGTCAAAGTTTATTCCAGCCTGTTCTAATGCCAGATATGGCCAATAGATAATTAGCTAACTGTACATTAAAAATAATCACTTCACCTCTCTGTTGAGTCCAATAGCATGTGTGTAGCTTGAGTTAATAGGGAGAGATCTAAAAAGCATCCAGTATTTATATGTAGGTAAAAAGAGAGAGAAAGGATTCACTAATTCTCAGAGGAATTTTTTCTGGGAGTACATCACCTTTATTGTTCAAACTTTTGATTTATCTTATTTCTAGTTTGAATATGGCTGGGTCTTAGGATGGCTTCAGATTCAAACATTTATTTGACTCCTTCCATTTGAGTGTGCTGACACGGCTTCTGGTCTGACTGCATTGTGTTTGTGTGGCAAGGCTTTGGTAACAAGGGAGCTACAGGGGTAGATTCTGTGAGAAGTTCCCATACACTTCCCCCATGTCTGACAGAGACAATGCTAGCCATCTCCAAGGCAGATGTGCCCCTGGCCAAGGCCATGCCCATCAGAAAGAGTGGTAATGCCTCCGGAATACCACATTGAAGAAGGAGAAGAGAAAACTGTGGAACAGCAACTGGAGAGAGAACAGCCCTGCAGACACCAAGGTAAGGAAGTGAGGAAGAGGAGGTGCTCCAGGGGCCTAAGCTCAGATTCCTGTGCAGCCTGTGGTGCAGACCATGGTGAGGCAGGAGGTGCCCATGCTGCCTGTGGTGGTCCAGGGGGAGCAGATATGCATCTGCAGCCTGTGAAGGACCCCACACTGGAGCAGATGGATACTTGAAAGAGAATGTGACTCCATGGGAGTCTGAGCTGGAACAGTATCCTGGAAGGGCTTTTGTCCTGTGGAGAGAGAAGCCGATGCTGGAGCAAGTTTGTTGGCAGGACTTGTGACTCCTGTCCAGAATCTAGGCAGAAGCAGTCTATTCCTGAAGGACTACACCCCATGGGAAGGGGTCTCATTGAAACAGTTTGCGGAAGACCATCTCCCATGCTGGAGCAGAGGAAGAGTGTGAGAAGCCCTGTCACTGAGGAGGAAGGGGCAGCAGGCACAACATGAACTGATCATAGAAGCCGTTCCCCATCCCTCTGCACCACTGACGGGAGGAGGTAGACAATTCATGGGTGAAGCTGAGCCTAGGAAGAAGGGAGGGGTGGGAGAAGGGGTTTTAAGATTTGGGGTTATTTTGCATTACCCTACTCTGATTAGATTGGTAACAAAATAAATTAGTTTTCTCCAAGTCAAGTCTGTTTTTACCGTGACAGTAACTAGAGAGTAATTTCTCCCTGTGCTTATCTTGACCCATAACCCTTTCTGTTACATTATCTCTTCCCTGTACAGCCGAGGAGGGGAATGATAGAGTGGGTTTGGTGGGTAACTGGTGTCCAGACAAGGTCACTCCACTACACTGACACAGATAAACCAAAACATGAAAGAAAGACTCTGCCCCTGTGATTTCGGCAGGATTGAGTGAAAGTAGAAACAGAGATGTTCAAAATTAAAAAAAAAGAAGTTCACCCATTCAAGCACAAATATCTTCAATAATTAGCAATAACAGCAAGGGGAACACAATTACAGGCAGACTAAATTGCTTTTTATTTAAATGTTCTCTTTTTAAAATGTATCCCAGTGTGAAAGTCCCTCTTTAAATTAGTGAGAGCATGCATAATCTCAATGTCTCCACTGGGGGTTGTAAGAATATATGTTCTCTCACTTGCTTAGTTGCGCATTTAGGGGATTAGAAGAAAATTATACAGCCCTGGGTACTTTATAATGACAGATATCAATAGTAATTTAGCTAATTGAGTGTATTCCAGCTTTATTTTAATTTACTGGTGTTTTTCATTTTATTCTTTGTTATTTAGTTCTGCCTGAGTATTCCACTATAACTATAAGCCTTGACCCTGCAAACTCTTGCTCATAGAAATAGACTTTTCTTCCCGTATCAGGAAGGAGTTTTACAAGTAAATCTGTAATCATTAGAGGACACTTAAAAAACTAGGGCAAAGAAATGCCTATCTCAGTTTCTAAAACTTTTTTAATCTACCAAGAAAATAAATCCAAGAAATGCTTCAGTAAAAAAGAGAAAGTTTTTTAAAACATAAGCAGTTTTAGTTTTGTTCATATCATTCAACTTTGTGCTCTATTTTTCTGTAAAATACAAAATTAAACAACATGAGTGAAAATATCATTGAACTTCCAAATTTGTAAGTACTTAGAATGTACTGAAATTTACTGGTTTTGCCAAGCTCTGATAAAAACAAATAAATCACCCTTCTTGGAGAAAAATTTTAATATTTTAGTGAATATTCTGAATATGCCACAAATTCGCCTGAAGATAATAATAAATCTAAGCAAAATTACTACCAGTTTGTAGTACAAGAAGGAAGTTAAAAAAATGAAGCATGATCTTTACAGAGTATTTTCTGGAAGGATTAACTCCTGTAATTCTCACAGAGTATGGGGAAGACTTTGTCTCCTGCTATAGCTACCCTTACTGGCGTCACTGTACTTCACAACTATTACAGTGTGTAACAAACACAGTGATGTACTATTTTGACTTGGATGGAGTTCATTTTCTTCATGGAAGCTTATACCACCCTGTTTTTTGGATTTGTGCTGAAAACAGTGTTGTTAACGTAGGGATGTTTTAACTACCACTGAGCATTGCTTATACAGCACCAAGGCCTTTGCAGTTTCTCCACCTTCCCTGACAGTGGGGAGGCAGGGGGTGCACAAGAAGTTGGGAGGGGACGCAGTAGGGACAGCTGACCCCAGCTGACCAAAGGCACATTCCAGATCATATGACATCATGCTCAGCAAGAAAAGCTGCAGGAAAGAAGGAGAAAGGGGGAGAAATTTGGAGTGATAGCATTTCTCTTCCCAGTTTGTTGCGTGCGAACGTGATGGAGCCCTGCTATCCTAGAGCTGGACAAGCACCTCTCAGCCTGTGGGTAGTGGTGAATGAATTCCTTACTTTACTTTGTTTCTGCACACATCTTTGCTTTTCCTATTAAACCACTTTTATCTCAACTCAGAGGTTTTCATGATTTTGCTGTTTTGATTCTCTCCCCCATCCCACTTGTGGGGCGTGCGCCAGTGACACTGTGGGGTGAGCTACACACCAAGG
>VZRS01005930.1:1187061-1271662 GCA_013398055.1 Ifrita kowaldi
ATAAATTAGTTTTCTCCAAGTCAAGTCTGTTTTTACCATGACAGTAACTAGAGAGTGATTTCTCCCTGTGCTTATCTTGACCCATAACCCTTTCTGTTACATTATCTCTTCCCTGTACAGCCGAGGAGGGGAATGATAGAGTGGATTTGGTGGGTAACTGATGTCCAGACAAGGTCACTCCACTACACTGACACAGATAAACCAAAACATGAAAGAAAGACTCTGCCCCTGTGATTTCGGCAGGATTGAGTGAAAGTAGAAACAGAGATGTTCAAAATTAAAAAAAAAGAAGTTCACCCATTCAAGCACAAATATCTTCAATAATTAGCAATAACAGCAAGGGGAACACAATTACAGGCAGACTAAATTGCTTTTTATTTAAATGTTCTCTTTTTAAAATGTATCCCAGTGTGAAAGTCCCTCTTTAAATTAGTGAGAGCATGCATAATCTCAATGTCTCCACTGGGGGTTGTAAGAATATATGTTCTCTCACTTGCTTAGTTGCGCATTTAGGGGATTAGAAGAAAATTATACAGCCCTGGGTACTTTATAATGACAGATATCAATAGTAATTTAGCTAATTGAGTGTATTCCAGCTTTATTTTAATTTACTGGTGTTTTTCATTTTATTCTTTGTTATTTAGTTCTGCCTGAGTATTCCACTATAACTATAAGCCTTGACCCTGCAAACTCTTGCTCATAGAAATAGACTTTTCTTCCCGTATCAGGAAGGAGTTTTACAAGTAAATCTGTAATCATTAGAGGACACTTAAAAAACTAGGGCAAAGAAATGCCTATCTCAGTTTCTAAAACTTTTTTAATCTACCAAGAAAATAAATCCAAGAAATGCTTCAATAAAAAAGAGAAAGTTTTTTAAAACATAAGCAGTTTTAGTTTTGTTCATATCATTCAACTTTGTGCTCTATTTTTCTGTAAAATACAAAATTAAACAACATGAGTGAAAATATCATTGAACTTCCAAATTTGTAAGTACTTAGAATGTACTGAAATTTACTGGTTTTGCCAAGCTCTGATAAAAACAAATAAATCACCCTTCTTGGGGAAAAATTTTAATGTTTTACTGAATATTCTGAATATGCCACAAATTCGCCTGAACATAATAATAAATCTAAGCAAAATTACTACCAGTTTGTAGTACAAGAAGGAAGTTAAAAAAATGAAGCATGATCTTTACAGAGTATTTTCTGGAAGGATTAACTCCTGTAATTCTCACAGAGTATGGGGAAGACTTTGTCTCCTGCTATAGCTACCCTTACTGGCGTCACTGTACTTCACAACTATTACAGTGTGTAACAAACACAGTGATGTACTATTTTGACTTGGATGGTGTTCATTTTCTTCATGGAAGCTTATACCACCCTGTTTTTTTGGATTTGTGCTGAAAACAGTGTTGTTAACATAGGGATGTTTTAACTACCACTGAGCATTGCTTATACAGCACCAAGGCCTTTGCAGTTTCTCCACCTTCCCTGACCGTGGGGAGGCTGGGGGTGCACAAGAAGTTGGGAGGGGACGCAGTAGGGACAGCTGACCCCAGCTGACCAAAGGCACATTCCAGATCATATGACATCATGCTCAGCAAGAAAAGCTGCAGGAAAGAAGGAGAAAGGGGGAGAAATTTGGAGTGATAGCATTTCTCTTCCCAGTTTGTTGCGTGCGAACGTGATGGAGCCCTGCTATCCTAGAGCTGGACAAGCACCTCTCAGCCTGTGGGTAGTGGTGAATGAATTCCTTACTTTACTTTGTTTCTGCACACATCTTTGCTTTGCCTATTAAACCACTTTTATCTCAACTCAGAGGTTTTCATGATTTTGCTGTTTTGATTCTCTCCCCCATCCCACTTGTGGGGAGTGCGCAAGTGACCCTGTGGGGTGAGCTACACACCAAGGTTAAATGACAACACAGCTCCCTGAATTAGCAACTTCATTTAATAGATGGGAAAAATAGAGCAAACAGAGCAAGGAGACCTATTGAATATCACTGAGCAAGTCTATGATTCTGTAGTGAGCAGAAGATCTCTTGCCATACCCTAGAAAGCAACACATTGTCCATTTTTCTATAATTTCTGTTACTTCTGTTTGCAATGTACACCCAGAGAAAACAGCCCATACAAAAATGACAGAATTTTCTTTAATAGCTGAAAAGGATGTAGGTCAATCTCCTCACAGATAATACCATACCAAAGAACTAAATTGCATTGGGGGTTTTGGATGTACCCTCTGCAATCAATATTTTTAGCTATTTCTTTTACAAGGTGGAAGACATAGTTCTTATTGTGATTAAAGTCCTTCCCAAAAGTATTCCAAAACTAGAATTGCAAATATGCTTTTGTGGTGCTTCAGTTTGCTTGTTTTGTTTGGAAGGCCTGACCTCCCAGTCATAGCAGTCACCATTCACAGAGACTACATAAAATCATGTCTTTTTAGCCTGGGACTGCTGGAGCAGAGGACACTGAACACATCCTTGATGTGGTTCCCAGTGCTCATGTTAGTCTAGAAAATGCAGGATCCTGTGGCAGGCCAAAAAATCCTGCTACTCCCTAACACTGAAAAATTGTTTTACTGAAACTCTTTATTGGGAAGTCAGATACAGTGCACTTTTAGTTCTACTAAAAGGCTGACTAGGACTGAATTTTAGAAGTATGCTTATAGTTTAAATTAGACCATGTCCAAACACATCTTTGCTAATAGACATCAGCATTTAAAATAACTTTCTAGATATGTAATGCCTATAGAAAACAATGGGTGGAAACCACACATTCTACATCTTTTTAATACAAGATAAAGATAAATCCCATGGCATAGAAACATGCAAAATGGAAATTTTCACAATAGAATCATAGAGCTGGCAATATTAAAAATAGGGGTAATTTTGCCTTGGCAAACCCAGGGCATAACTTGGAACTTTACCAAAGTTTTAAAAAAGACCTTTAAATACTGTTTTTCCTGAATTTTACTGAACTTTGGAGGATCAGTTGTTTGAGTTGATGCAGAACTGTTAAAATATTAACAATATGAATAACCTGACACCACAATACATTTCACCAATCTAACATTGTAGGCATCAAGGGAAAAAAAAATAAAAAGCAATAACTTTGAGGATAACATTTCTCCTTCTGTGGACTATACTGAAGGGGAAAACAGCAGGTGCATGCACGTTGAGACCCAGAGAGACTTTTGTTGCTGGGTGGAAATTTGATGTAGCCTTCTAGACCATAGTCCTGTTGCATACTGAGCAGCCTGGCCCTCAAATCTGAGAGAACTGTGTGCAATGTAGGCATGTATTTCATCCATCTAGAAGTTGTAATAAGCCAGTACATGATTGTTTCCTACAGTGTATTCTCAAGTGCTTTATCCAGTACATTATTAAATTATTCACATGGTGGGCTCATAATACTTTCTCTGGGAGATTACCATGGACAAATAGACCTCACAGGAAGTTTTATTGATGTAAAGTCTGCATTTTTCTTCGTTAATTTTCATTCAGTTGTTTCTAGTTTTTCTCTAAGAAAATCTTGTGCGTCCAAGGTCTTTCTATTGCTTGCAGATAGATATTGCATCCTCTCGGAAAAAGCGTCTGCCCAGTCATATCCACTCTCTTATTTTTCACTCTTTCTTCATAATCTGTCTTCCTTAGTGTATTTGAGTTTCTTGACATGATAATTAGTTGTAAATTGGTGGATTAACAGCTGTCTCAAAATACCTGCTTTAATATGCAAAATATATGAACTAAGGACTAACTTAAAAATCTTGGCTGGTACTTCTTTGTACACTTATTTTATCATCCAGCATCAAGGATGTCACAGAAAATTTATGTCCTTAGTGAAAATACACCAACAGTAGAAAACTGAAGTCTCAGTTGGGAGTACATGATCTAATGACTCTCTCTCTTAGCATCAGTCTTATGTCACTAATTTTCTGAAATGAACCGTATTTGACAAGCATGTCCACAAGTTATTTAGCCGTGACCTGCCACTAGTTTTCAGTTGTCCATGCAAGATGGGAGCATACAATGTGACTAGAAGTCCCTTGAAATATTGTTGAAGGTTGTTCTCTGAGGCAGATGCTTGTACTTGACTGCCCTACATATTCAGTCTTATGCACTATGGAATTCCAGTGATTCCTTCCTTCTTTTTAAGAGCTTTGTGAGATGAAAATTCAAACTAAAATTCAAATGCTTCCTGACTAATGCAAAACAACAAAAATCTTACAACTCTGAACACATAACTCACAGGTGTACTGTAATTAATAGGAATATTTAGGAATAATTACATGTGATTTTCATTTTCTTTTAGTGTAAGCTTTTATAAGTTATGCAAGTAAGTCTCTAACAGCAGCTTCCAGCTTAGTGACTTAGGTGAACATAAGAGGAAGAATTTTATTCTTTAAATCATTATGAAGATTAATTATTCCTTTTATTAACAAGCAATATATAATTTTTAAGGAAATACTGCAAAGAGTTTTCACCTATCTTTTTAAAGTTCTCAATCTTTCCACCAAGTTTCAATTTATAGCATTTAGTTATAATCCTTACTAATGTTTTGTCCCAACAATTAAGAATGGACTGAAAATTAAGCATGTAGATAGTTAGAACCAACCTAGATTTTCTATATTTCTAATTTGGATGCAAATTTTAATGAAATACATATTTCCAGGGACAATGGAGGACATTCAGATCACTCAGTTTTAGACCTTTGGAACAGACTTTTAAGTTAGTATAAGTGTGCAGGTTGCCTGCAGAGTGAATGGAGACTTTCAGCTATCAAAGACCTCAGTTATTCTTTGGTGATATGCAATGAAGAAAACTGGTCTAACTTAGGTACTTCTGCTAAATAACTTATAAATAACTAATCATTCTGAGCTTCATATTTAGGACTACTTTATTAGTCTAAAACCAGTGTACATGACCTCTGGGTGGTACAACCTGAAGTCAGTTTGAACAATGCATTTAATCACCACTACAGCCGGGGTATCAGAAGTGAAGAAACTTTAGGATTCTATGACCTTAGTTGGGCCACTCCTGAAGTACACGCTGAGTTTTCAAAATTTAGTGGGTCAAGGTCTATGGCAGCATGAGCTACCTTTTAAATCCGCTTGCTGCATTCCTTTAAAGGTAATAAGAGTAAAAAGTTTGAGGGGAAGATTATAGTACTGAGCCACAGAGAAAGAGGTACGAGACAAGAAACCTTTGATGCCCATCTTACTCTGGCAGTACTTTCTTATGGAAGCATTTGCTATCATCCATCATTTTTAACATTTCTCTTTCTTCCTTGAAACACTTCTCTTTCTTTAGGGAAGTCCACACTGTAATTATAGAAATGGCTAAGTTAAACAGTCTTTTGATTTTTGTGACAAATATGCTGGCCACACTACTAACTGCATATAGCCAAAATTAAAACACCAACTTCAATTTAACCGTACACAAGAAATAAATTATTCCTGTCTAACTCCAATAAAAAGATATTATACATGCTGTACTCTGGAAATTATGTGGTGACAGACTCATCATGTCTGTGAGCCCCACCTAACTAAAGACCATTTAGCATGATTGAAAGAAAGGAAAAATGCCAAGTCAAAGCATCATTTTATGAAAAGTTTAACAGGTTGCATTCCCTCCAACTGAAAGGAGGATCAGCACCACACACTGCTTTGTCTATCCACATCCTTCTGTGAGCACCTGCTACCTGATGGGGGCTTTTCCCACTTAGGTTTGACTGTTGAGGAGAAAGCTAACAACGTTAAAAGGTTTTTTGAGAACAACTGTCTTGTTTTATTATTTGTCGCTTTTGTTACAACAGTTGAAATAAAGTAGTTGCTCTTAAAACCTTCTGTAAAACACGAGAATGACACTTTATTTAAACCAGTCGATCTTTTCCAGTCTCTAACAGCAGTTGCTTCAGAGGTGAGTGCCAGAAGGTTTTGTGTAGATTATGGGACAGATTTCATGGGGTTGTTTTTATATCATAAAAATATCAGTGTTTTATAGGATTGAAATGTGGGGTATGTATGCCCCTCATGTGTGTAACTCTTTAATAATCTATATTAATGTTCCTCTATATAGCCCCCTTTCTTTCTCCCTTTCTCCCTTTCTTCCTTTCTTCCTTTCTTCCTTTCTTCCTTTCTTCCTTTCTTCCTTTCTTCCTTCCTTTTTTCTTTTTTCCTTCTCTTTCTCTTTCTTTTCTTTCTTTCTTTCTTTCTTTCTCTTTCTTTCTTTCTTTCTTTCTTTCTTTCTTTCTTTCTTTCTTTCCACTATAGCTATTTGATAAATTGCGCTATCATATCAAGAACAAAAGACTACCGTACATAGTGTCAAAAATTCAGCATATGACAGTAACTAGTGGTACCTAAGGACTCTGCTCACTCAGGTGCTTATGACCGCATGTCACTCTTCTAACCTCAGCCTCACTTTGGAAGCCATATAACCTTGTTACAATAAGTCCTTTGGAGAGGCAAGATTTACTGATTCAGCCAGAAGACCAGAGTTCAAAGGGTTTTTTACTTGCAACTCAGAGCAGGAACAAAGGTTCTTGCACTTACCTGAACCCAGGAGTGTAAACATACCCTAAATGACACAATTTGTTCCTACATGTATGATGAATGTTGACCTCTGATGACTTTTGCAGTAAATAGCAGCAGAAAATACATAACTCTCTCTGCTCCTACCTACTAGAGCACCAATATTTTCTCCCATCAGGATGATGGTTTTTGAAAGCATATGTCAAATCCTGTACTCATTTGAAAAAAAAAAAAAGCAGAATCGAAGGATGAAGATAAGAAGGCATTTCTCGATACCCATTCAGACCTCCTGCATTTTGGAGTACAGGCTGTTCTCAGACAATAAATAAATAAATATATCCCAACCAATATAACTTCCATATTTGACTCGATATTTAAAACAAACGAGCAAGACAAAACAAAACCAAACCAAAAAACCCACACCTTTCTGAATAGAACCCAGTGAATAAAATACGCCAAGAGGAAGCCCCTGTGATAGCCGGAATTCTGCCTGTCTAGGTCACAGATGCAAAGTAGATGTTGAACATAGCTAATGTAGAATAGAGATAGTTGTAGAAGAAACGGAGAGGCAAATCAACAAGAGGAAAGACCTGAGAGCTAAAGCCACCAAAGATCATGATAAAGTGCTGCAAGTTAGAATTTGAACCACATATTTGGGGGGTTTTGTATATATTGACTTCATGAGATGATGTCGCTAGAGAGCAGAGTCCCAGTGAGAACGACACAGACGGTTTTATAAGATGAGAAAACCGACACTTTATTATTTTACAAATTTGCTTATATACCTTAGCATGCTGGACTGACATAAGGTTATTGGTTAACTGACCAGCCACCCCACAGGGGGATTGGCTGGACCCAGTAACTCTTACCTCATGTATTTTCTTCCTTGGTATCATAACAATACCATAGTTTACAATATCTCTGAACTGTTTTCCCACAGCGTCCGTGAGAAAGCAAGGCTTTCACACAGACGCCTGTCAGAAAACTAAAATCTCCCTGCACCCAGGCCTGTAACATCCACAAGATGAAGCAGTTTTACACGAGGAATTGGAAAAAAATTATACCATGTGAAGGTATAAACAGCTGTGGGAACTGTTCATTCATGGCAAGCTACTGTCACATTACAATGCATTATCTCCATTAGGGCAGTGTGGCATGCTTCACCTGGCAGTCAACATTGTTGACTGATGGACAATGCGCATCTGTTCCCAACATCTGTAACTGATGGACAACATACATCTGTTCCCAGCACCTGCAACTGCACAACATGTGGGGTTTTAAAAGGATCCAAGGATGAGCTCCACTGATTTGTTCAATATGCAGCTCTTCGGGCATCCATGTAAAGCTGAAGCAGGCATTTCACCATCACCCTAACCATAATTTCTATTCTGTAAAGAGAACAGGCCATGCCAGAGTGTGATTTAGTGCACCTAAGGTCTGGATTGTCTTCTAGAAGTGCCTGCCTCTGTTGCCCACAGACAGAGCAAAAGACAACACTCCTCTGACTTAATTGTCTTAGTTATGTATGTCAAGTACATAGGATGAATGTGGCCTCTGTACTGTGCTCAATCAAGCCCAGCAACACAAAGCCTTTAAAACGTAATGAGGTATGAGGCCATAGAGAAGAGTTGAAGGGGAGATGTTATTTAATGATACTATTCTGGTCTGCTTATTTAGGAGAAATTTTTCTGCCAAACATTCACCAAGTTCATCTGGAATGATGCTTTAGTGCTCTGAATGCTTTTATACACACCAATAAATGAAACATCCCCATGAGTCACAAGTTCTGTAGATTCTCACACTCTCATTAATTAGAAAGTAGGTCAATTTGATGGATGAGAAGGAAAAATCCTATTTGGTCTCACCACCCACCATCAGAAAAAATGAGAACTGAAGATTCAAAGTTCAGATTTAAGTATTAAGATTCAAAATACATCTTAATTTAATTATATTTCACATCTAAATAACATAAAACTGTTGGCTAGCAACAGATCCTCTTAAATCGCTTATAACTTTGTGTGCTACAACAAAATTCTTGCACAGGTAAAGCCACTGTGGACATGAATAAAGATTTATAGATTAGGCCAAAAGAGCATAAAGAAAGACAAAGCTCATGAACCCTCTCCCAGACAGAATCTGAACTGTTCAGCTGCACACCATAGTCTAGAGCCATCTGATATTCTCATTTCTATTCATTTGTAGAATAATGGTACTCAGTAGCACCAAACACTGACATTGTCCAAGGACAGGAAAAAAGTCAGTCAAGGAGTCAGGATCTAATTTGTGAAACAATGCAAGTAGTCAGAGATCATACAGAGGGAAGGTGAGGGTCACAGGGACAGTGACATTAAATCACAGGTGAGTACTATCTATAGATCCAATTTCAAAGCGACCTTGCACTTAAGCATATATTTTCTTCTGGTCATGATTAATTATAAACATCAAGCCTGCGAGGAGAGATGTGAATGATTTTGCAACAGACTGTGTGGATTAGTCCAGAGAGGACTTTTTTCATTATTGTATCTATATCCGTACTACAAGTAAAATGGGGTGGGAGATACTAAATTAAGATTATATCAAAATCCAGTCCTTAGGTATGATCTTAGGCGTTTACATACCAATCAGAGTTCCAGTAAAACTCCTGTGCCACAGCTGAGAATCATAGAATCACAGAGTATCCTGAGTTAGAAGGGACCCAAAAGGACCATTTAGTCCAGCTCCTGGCCCTGCACAGAACAACCCCAAAAATGACACCATGTGCCTGAGAGTATTGTTCAAGTGTTTCTTGAACTCTGTCAGGCTTGGTGCTGGGACCACTTTCCTGGGGAGCCTGTTACAGAGCCCAACCATCCTCTGTGTGAAGAGCCTTTTCCTAATATCCTACCTAGGACTCCTGTGACCCAGTTTCAGGCCATTCCCTTGGCCATTCCCTTTGGTCTGTCACTGGCCACCAGAGAGAAGAGATCAGAGCCTCTTCTTCCTTCCTCACTTCAATCCTTGTGAGGACGCATCCATCCTTGTAAGGAATCTGTAAGTCTCCTCTCTGTCTTCTCTTTTCTAGGCTATGTTTGCTAACAGTAGCAGCCATGCATTTGTACATGCCACGATGCCAACTTTTGTGTTCCAATCTTATATATAAAAACCAAACTCAGTAAAATATGCAATTCTGCTTCACTAGAAAGCAGAATTCCATCACATTTGACGGAATTTTGTCCAGACTACCACTTATGCCTCTACATATGTAACATGTTCTGAATAAGATACGCACAACTTGAAAGATCTATTTCCACATCGTTAACAACAGCTGTAAATCACGTCCATTTCTCTTCTAGCAGAAGACAAGGTATGAGCCCCAATTCAAAAGACTATGTGCATCAATAACTATTCAATAACTATGTTAATATCTCAAGTATCAGAGAATTTAAATAATGCAAGTATTCTAAGTGGTGTTGCACAAACCACCCTGCACAAACCATTTGTGATGTTTGCTCTAACACCACCACTTCAGGAACTTTGTGACTATCTGAATTGAAACAAAAGTTAAATGTCCAAATACCACTAATGTATGATAACTTATGGCCTTCATGGCACCTGAGTATTATATTTATAAAGTATTATATTTAATAAATCCTATTCCAATTTTGCAGAATGACAGAATGATTGAGGTTGACACAGATCACTGCAGATCATCTAATCCAATCCCCAGCATATTCAAAGACCAGGTTGCACAGGACCATGACTAAAAGGTTTTCAACATCCCTAAAGATGCAAGCTCTCTAGGCTTGAGCACTGTCACAGTAAAAACAAGTGTTTCCTTGTGTTCAGAAGGAATTTCATGTGTTTTGGTTTATGATCATTACCTCTTGCCCTGTCACTGTGTACCACTGACAGAAGTCTGGCTATGTTTTCTTCTTTCCCTCACATTACATGTTAATACACATTGATAAGATCCCCTGAGCCTTCTTATCTCCAGGCTGCTCAGTCTTAGCACTCTCAGCCTCTCCTCATACGACAGAGGCTTCCATCCCTGTCACCTCAGTCGCCCTTCCCTAGATTCTCCACAGTATGTCCTTATCTCTCTTGTACGGGATAGCCCCAAACTGGACCAATCACTCCACATGTGTCTCACCCGTGCTGAGTGGAGAGGAAGACCCAACACTTTTGGTCTGCTGGCAGCACTCCTAATGCATCTGTTTGCCTTTGACAGTGTTGGCTCATGGGCAGCCTGTTGCCCACCAGGGGCCCCCAGGCCCTATTCTGCAAAACTGCTCTCCAGGCTGTGCGCCCACAGCACATATTGGTGCATGGAGATTTTCCTCCCCCCAGGCAGGACTGCTGGACTGCCCATTCCTTCAGTGTGTGTAAGTCCCTCTAAATAACAGTACAAGAATATTGTCTATCTACCACTCCTCCTAGCTTTGTGTCCTCTGCAAACTTGCTGGCAGCATACTTGATCCCATCATCCAGGTCATTAATGAAGGTGTTAAACAGTATCAGAACTGGTACTGAGCCCTGGGATACCATGCTGGTGAGTGGCCTCCAGCTGGACTTCGTGTCAGGGATGTTTGAACCAGGTAGTTCAGCCAGTTTTCTCTCCACATCCCTGGCCACCCAACTGCCCAGAACACTCTATGATTTCAATAGTTTATGTTAATATTAATATGCATTATATCTTGCTTTAATTTATCACTGCCAAATAGCAAAGCAATTTGCCGGTTGTCAACCACACAAAATCTGCTCTGACAAATCATAGCTGCCCAGATATCAAAGGCCCAGGGTAAGCCCAGGGGATGAAAGATATTATTGACTGGTTATGTCTTCCACCTATCTGAACTCATGTCATCACCCTAGCCATGGCAACACATAATTCTGGCTCATCTATGGTCAAGGAGTCAAAATCAGAGGGTGCGCTGTAGAGAGAAATAACAGCAAAAACGATCATCCCATGGTTACAGAAAAGGGATTGTTGTGCTGAGGTGGGACAGCAACAATATTGCTAACCCGGAACAAATATATTTACCATCACTTGTAGCAGCATAGCTGTGGATAAAGTCGGCTAGCAATTTACTGGGCAAAATTCCAACAGGAGTAGGAGCTAAATCTATGAATTTGAGATTTCCAAGTCTGAACAGATTACCTAATACTCCCTGTAAGCATATGGAGGTGCTACTTGTGGCTAATTAATCTAAACCTAAAATAGACATTTAAGATAGAAGTGAGTCAATTTCTGTATATGCCTTTTTGTCTCAATGATTATAAAAAGTCCTTAGGGTGACTAGGACACTGCCTTAGATGTGCAACTCTTCAGTTCCTACAGGAAGAAATAATAGAATCCATATTCTGAAAATGCTGTGAATGAGGAAAACAGATCTTTGGAAGTAGTGCACCTGTACAAATCCACAGAGAAAGAAGTCTTAAAGAGACTAAATGGGTTATTTATGGAGCTTACTGATCAAGAGTGTGATGATGGAGGTGACAGTGACAGAAGAAAAAGAGGAGGGGTGAAAGCAGTCACAGAGCAGGACAGTAGATCACACATGGACTTGTAAAGATGAAATTGGCAGCAATCTAACAAGAAGATGTCAGAATTTTGCATGACCTTGCTAAACCAAGCAGAGGGAGGCAAACCCAGAGAACTTAGGTCAAGATCTAGGAGTCACAGTCATTAGGCATATGAGTGGGTAAAACCAGATTAAAAGGTACATGTAAAATGTGATAATGAAACATGCATTGACTTATTTAGGAACATCAGAGGCAAATCATTCTCTTTTTATGTATTTAACTAATCCATGTGAATAAAAAATGATTGAAAAAAATTAAAAATGTAGACTAAGGACAGCAAAAAGACATTCATGTTCAGACAGATGTCAAATTCACCAGCCAGCCTTTGATGACAGTGTTCAAGAAACTTAAAAATGTAACGGTATGAAGGTTACAATGGGTAACACAAAGGTAGGAAGTAGTTGTTCCTGGCAAAAGTGTCCCAAATGTATTTGAGAGAGTTACAGACATTTTCCAGGAATTAATATTTAGAAATGAAAAGATGAATCTATTTTTCACATTTTCTTTTGTAAGATTTGTAAGGTTTACTCTGCTACTTTAAGAGCTCCTCTCTGCACCCCCAGTATCAACATTCCCATGATAATATCAGCATCCCCATAATGCTAACATTCATGTCTTGTGGACAGTGAGTTCTTTGCAAATTTGCTCACGCCTCCTTTCTCCTAAGGATTATGCCTATCCATGTGGGAATACTCAACTCTGAGTTGAGTCTTGCTGCTCCTGGATTTTTGACTGGTTTCTGTGTCATTTTAGTCTGCCTCTGAGTCTTAATATTTCCCCTTCTGTTTCCCTTCCACCCCAAGGAAATAAAGTGTTGTCTTGGCCTTAACTTGTTCTGGGAATGTTACCCCAGAGTCTTGAAAAGATTCTTGGTTTAGGATGATATTTTATGGTTTTTTTCGGTTCTTTGGACTGGGAACCAAAGGAGCTGCTCTTATCTGTGGGATAACTACTTTGAGGAAGGCAAGAAAATAAGTAATAAGAAAGTTATGTGTAAACTGCTTTGCGTGGAAGTGGGAAAAGCCCAGAGGTGAGTACTGTCATATTTTGCTTCATATTGTCCATTTAAAAAGTCTTCACTGTAAGCTTTTATCAATACAACCATTTATTAATATAACCATTTACCAATATAAGCAATTGTTTATATTGATAAAAAGACTACTCCTGTTTAAGGTAACACAGTATTTATCATTGTGTTAATAAAGAAACATTTATTAAATCCAATATTCTATATCCAATAGCCAGCACTGTAGACTCCAGGGTAAATGACCAGTGCACTGATTTGTAACACTCTGTACCTCAAGCAGAGATTTACGCTACATGTTTCAAGTGTAATTTTATTACAACTGAAAACTTAAAGCACTGCATGCATATCCTATTTATTTGCTGAATTCACTACAAACTGTTTATTATTCTTTGACGATTTTTTTCATCGTGGGAAGGAAGATGCCCCGAAGGGTTGAGGAGAATGAGTATACATATGTAGAACCCAGAAACATTCGATCTCATTAAGCAATGAAAATTGTCAGTGTAGCACAGGAATGAAAGAATATGACATTGCTAGTCTTATTTACACAGATGATTAGAAAGAGATAAAGTAGCTGACCCAGACAGCTAATAAATACAGCATTAAAAACACAGCATTTTCTGCCTTAT
This sequence comes from Ifrita kowaldi, assembly GCA_013398055.1. Classification (NCBI taxonomy): domain Eukaryota; kingdom Metazoa; phylum Chordata; class Aves; order Passeriformes; family Cinclosomatidae; genus Ifrita; species Ifrita kowaldi. The sequence continues at coordinate 1,200,816 of VZRS01005930.1, forward strand.
TTTTTCTGACCTACTTTTCTTCCCCATAATTGTCTTACAGTTATATCTGAAGTTCACATATTGGTTGCATCCATTATTCTCGCTTCCTAGTTATTTGTTAAATTTAGTAAGAATTTGTTTGATTAGCTTTTATTTAGTTTCCCTTGGGAGCCCTGAAGGACTGAGAAAGATAAGCAAATCCTACAAGTAGGACCTACACATGTACACCATCTCATTAAGGAATGAAAAGTGCTGGGTTAAGGGAAGAAAGGAGAAGAAGGGTTATTCATATTTACACTGATCTTTTCAAAAGCCAAGGCATGATTCTCTATATTGTTAAATTGGCTTCATTCTGGTTTAGCTAGGTAACGAAGGTAACTACTTTCAACATACTTTGGAGTTCATTCAAAAGCAAGGGAATTGGATACTTCTCAGTACATGAGCTTTGCATCCCTAACAAAATTTTTAAAAATTACTGTACAAAATCTTAATTTTTCCCTATAATTCTTCTTTTTCACATCACTTTGTCATAACAATAAGAGTGCCTCACTAAGTGCAGTTCAGGTCTGGATCTTCCAAAACATTAGAAGCTGGCCTTAAAAAAATTTATACATTTATTTAAGAAACAGAGAGACTATCTCAACCATTAAAAAAAGGTCGTATTCTGTCCTCAGTCTGCTTACTATAGTTAGCTAGGACTCTTGCAAGAAGCAAAGCAGAAAGAAATTAATTCAAAATGTTAAGCCTTTATTTTTTGTTACCATTGTCAAACTTGAGTGTCTGATTTATTGGATTTTCTATGTACTCTCTGTGCAAAGTTGACTATTTCCACACTGTGTGTCAAACCATCCCTTCCAAACTGGTGAAGTCTCCTTCTACCAGCTCATTCACATTTGTTGCATTTTGTAAATGGAATTTTAATTATATCTGCAATTATAGTATTTGCCCTTGAGAAAGGCAAATTAAAAGGCATTCTTTTCAACATTATGGTTATTTTATTCTTTATTTTTTTCCAAACCTTTTTCTATTTTCCCATACTGACATGATTAGCTAGATAAACACATAGAGAGGTACAGCGGGAACACATTCCCTTTAACAATTTTTTCACTTTAGAGGGCAAGTATTTTATCTTCATTGAGAATTTAAAATAAAATTTCTGCAATACATTAACTTTGAAAGGTTTATAAGTCGCCTGGATGTGTATTCAGATATAGGATTAGTTCCTAACAGGCCTCTACCTCACTGAATAGATGAACTTCCTACAGCAAATACTGTCAAAACTACAACTCCAGCAGTATGCTGGAGATCATGGAATCATGGAATCATAGAATGGTTGGGGTTGGAAGGGGTCCTAAAGATCATCCAGTTCCAATGCCCCTGCCATGGGCAGGGACACCTTTCACTAGACCAGGTTGCTCAAAGCCCCATCCAACCTGCCCTTAAACATTTCCAGGGATGAGGCATCCACAACTTCTTTGGGCAATCTGTTCCAGTGCCTCACTACCCTCACAGTAAAGAGTTTCTTCCTAACATCCAATCTGAACCTACCCTCTGTCAATTTAAAGCCATTCCCCCTTGTCCTATCACTACATGCCCATCGTAGTGACTTTTCCTTTCATGCACAGGGACAGAGGTACAGGTGCGGCATTTACTGAAATGCTGCCTCACTTTTACAAGAACAGAAAGGGCAGAGATAACTTTTAAAAATTAATTTTTATTTTTGGTGAAAAATGAGGTTGTCATGTAACCTCTTCATAAAAAAAGTTTTACCTATCTGGAAAGTAATCATCCCTTGTTGTGAAAGTGGATATATAAACCCAGAAATTGTTAATGTTTGGGTTTTTTATCCTACCCCATCCTTCCCCAGTGTGGGACTTACTGGTTATAATGTTATCAGCTTATGAATGCATGACAATCTTGCTTTATTCAGTAACACACTGAAGGATTACAGAAGCATAAAATGAAATTTTCTTTAAAGGAAACCCGGTCCCTGAAGCCAAGTCTAAATATCCCAACAGAATGATGAGGATTTTTGCAGGGAACTGGGGGAAAATCACCACTTAATGCCACCACTTTAGAGACTGGTCAGAGGAGATCAGACTGAGAAAGGTGACAGGGCGAGTGTCTAATCAAATGGAGAGACCTATTTACTCAATGAAACTTGTACTTAATGAAATAATTAATGAATTTAAAATTAGTCACCCGTCTCAGCATACAGTCAAAAAGATGACAGGACCTTGTCCTTTAGGAACAACAAAGAGAAGAGCTTTCATGATTTCAAAGAGTTCCCTACCAAGGTGTTGGAAAAGCCCTAAAGCCTCATCAGAGCTAGTGGTTTGAATCCTGGCCCTGTCTCCTTTCCCAGAAATGCCTCACATCTCAGACCCTTGATGATCACCTACGCTGTGAACCCACAGAGGGCTGGGAGCAGCGCAGAGCAGCTGCCCAGCAGCCAGGTGTTCTTCACAGCGTGGTGGCCAGGGGCAGGATTTTTCCCTTAGTTACAGGTTGACACTTGTCCAGGTGTTGTTTTCATCTGAGACATACTGAAATATTCTAACTTGTGCCTTTTGCAGTTACTGTGAGGCAGCTTGTTCATTAAAAACAAACAAACAAAAGATAAATAGGGGCACACTATTAAAAACTAACCCTGTGTCTGTGCTGTATGATTACTACGATGTTCGAGACCTAATTTAGTCAAGGCTATCTTGACTAAGAAATTAAAACATTAAATTGGTTTTGTTTTGAAAAAGGTAATGTCTTTATTTTTTTATTTTTTCTATAGGAATTTGCTTTCCCTTGTCCTTACCACTGCCTGGCATGCACCATAATATCATCCTATCCCTTTAGTTTTGTTCCTTTTCCTTTTATGCTATCTCTGAATTATCCTTTTGTACCTCTAGTCTGTGGTGTCTGAGCCTCTAATACATGGCTGCACCAAGTCCACCAACCTCAAGGCTGGTCAGGTTAAAGATTAATGAGTAGGTTTTACCCAGAGGCTATACAAAGGTTACACATAATTACAAATGGGTCTTTTATGCGGTGTTGAATACGTGAAAGCTACTAAAGAAAAAAAAAAACGGAAGGGGAAAAAATAACAAATGTTATGGGATTAAAGTCAGCCATTTAAATCTTCTCAAAAAACCCAAACAAGTTCTACCCTTTGTTCCAAAGATGGTGATAGAAACAAAAACGCCATATGGTGGAAATTAGACTACATCTCAATCTTGCAAAACCACTGCCTCCTAATTGTCCTTTCAAGTTAAGTAAAATGTTTTACACTAAGAAGATGTAAAGACAAAAAGGTCTAAAATTGTTGGTAACTCTCCAGTTAACTAAATTCTAATATTTGACAATTTGTTAAAGGAAAAAAAACCTAAACATTTCTCCTGTAGGCAAAACCTTAAAAGATTGCTTAACCTAGGTGCTTGGTGAGAAAGACATATGCTGGCTAATTATCTTAATCTTGTGTTTTTGTCTCAATTTACAGAAATATCTTAAAATGCGAACTCAGTATCTGGGACAAGACTTTCCTCAGTGCAAGTTTAAATTTAGGTTCATAGAACCATGGTATCATACTAATGAAATAGTCTGACTTTAAGTTCTAAATTCCACCAAATCCCATTTTAACTAAAGGAAACTACTTTGGAACCTGTCTTCAGGCACTACTTGTTTGCTCCATTGTTTTAAATCTTTCAGTATAGCAGATAAATGGAGATGCATTAAAAAAAATAAATTAAAAAGGCAAAACCACAAAACAAACAAAAAAACTCCCCTCTACCTTTTATATTGTATTATTAGTGTTTAAATAATGGGCTAAACCTGGCAGAAATGTCCAAGAAATTTGATACTTTAGGATTTCCTTCCAATTCTGGGTTGTAAGATTATGTTTTCAGAGGTGCTTTGTCTCTTTGTTTTCAGTTAAGCTTAGTGGTGACTGAAGCTCTACAGAAACACTGTAAATTTTAGTGTCATTATTTTTTTTTCAAATCCTTACTGGTGAAAGGACAAAACCTGATTCCCCAAGAATCCTTTTATACAAAAAGTGGCACCATTGACTGGTGATACCACTCTTCAAGAGTAAGAGCATAACAAAGAGAACCCATAAAAACACTGAAGTCCTAGAGTTGTCTCTGAAAGCAATCTAAGCCCGGATGCTTTGTACGTTTATTTGTATTTCTCATTTAAGCATTTGCAAAACTGGTGCTCTGTTTTCTTCTGCCATTTTCTTTTTCTTTTGCCTGTTCTTCTCTTTTGCCTATGAGCTGTATCTGTCTAGCCTTTATTGTAGTCATATATGAGTTTAACTCTTTCAGCAAGGGGCTGTTGAAAAGACAAAATTTAAAACTTTGCATTTGATCACTAAGCAGCTTGAGTTCTTATTTGAAACACAAGATAAATTGTTGGATTTCATTATGATTCTAATTACCAAATATAACACTTTAGCACTGCATGGTCAGGGACCAGGTACCTAAGTAATTAGATACACATTATGCAAACAGTAGAACAGTCTGGATTACTTCAAAAATTATAATTTATAATTATTAACTCATGGCTTTTAGGTGGTTTATGATTAGTTTATTAAATGTGAATGTCAGAATTTGATGTAGAGCTCAGACTTTTTTTTCCCCACAAGTAAATTACTGCAACTCAAAGCAAACATTATCACTTAAAGCTTAAAATTTTCATTTCCAGAATTGTTCTTTCTATTCAATTATAACATACTTTTAGAGTTGATCACAAAGCAAATTTAGGATTACAATATTTTTGAGAAGGAAGCAAACATTGAGAACCAAAAGGAAAGTAAAACCACCCAGGTACTTACATAGGAGAGCAGAATTTTTCACTGCAAGACTCGTCTTAAAAGTGAGACAGGTTTATTTAAGCTTTTTTATTAAAGTGTTGAAACTCTGCATGATATGTAGGGTACTTCTACATATATAACTAGTTTCTAGCTCTTTTGTGGACAAAGTTGAGCTGCTCTGCAAGCAAGGAAGCAGTGCTCCAAAGGCAAAAAAACAAAAGATGTGAAGGAAGACTCTGACTCGAATCTTAGAGTGCTTAAGCTGGAGGAGGGCTAATTCTTAAATTTTTGATTTATTGTAGTTTTTTGTCTACAGAATTATTGCTTAGCGTAAAAGAAGCCATGCTTTTGAGAGCAACTCACACTGCCCTACCAGTAAGAGGGGGTCAAGTTCCCTTTTGCAGTATAACCAGAATGTCTTGATTTCTTTTTTTATATTGGACTTTGCAGTAAAATTTTTGACAAAGTATTTCTTTCTTTTACTAGCAATGAACTTCTTTTTCTAGGAAGAGTATTTCCAGCAGGTAAGGGAGGTGATCCTGCCGCTCTGCTCAGCCCTCGTGAGACATATCTGGAGTGCCAGGTCCAGTTCTGGGCTCCTTCGTACAGGAAAGACATGGAGCTTCTGGAGCAGTTCCAGTGGAGGGCTACACGGATGAATGCGGGACTGGAGCATCTCTCTTTTGAGGAAAGGATGAGGGAGCTGGGCCTGTTCAGCCTCGAGAAGAGAAGACTGAGACAGGATCTCGTCAATGTCTATCAGTATCTTGAGGGCGGGTGTCGAGAGGATTAAGCCAGGCTTTTCTTGGTGGTGCCAAGCAATAGGACAAGACGCAACAGGCAGAAACTGAAGCAGAGGAAGTTCCATCTGAGTATGAGGAAGAACCTCTTCACTTGTGCAGGTGACCATGCACTGAAAAAAAATTCCCAGAGAGGTTGAGAAGTCTCCCTCACTGGAGATACTCAGGAACCATCTGGATGCAATCCCATGCCATGTGCTCTGGGATGACCCTGCTTGAGCAGGGAGGTTGGACCAGACGCCCCTCTGTGGTCCCTTCCAACCTCATCCATTCTGCAATGGATACTGAAGAAGAAAATTACCTCTATGTCCAGATTCTAAATATTCTTTTTTGTGGTGCACCAAATTAAGATTTCTCCTGCTGCTTTGGAGATGAGGGAAAGATTGAAAGAAAAGAAGACAAGAAAGTAGAAAAGAAATTTGGTGTTGGCTATTGATAGACTCTGCTTTTCTTCCAAAGGCTATTTTAAAATTACAAAGATATCTCATAGTTCCCATCAAGGAAAGATACAGCACAATTCTCCCTTCCTGGACCCGCGGAGCTGAACCTTAGTCACACAAATAGATCCACACTGGCTTCAGTGAAGCAGCTTGTATGTTTGATACAAACACAGACATATATTCATATACAATTCTGTAATTATCGATGTGCATAACAATCTGCAGGACAGCCACCTCATGTTTATGTCTGGCCTGCTTTAATTACATTAAGCACAGCTAAAAATTCTTGTCCTCCTGCCAGGCTGCCACACTTTTAACTCTGTAGGATGCTTCTAGGAAGGAAAACAAACCTGTGTGCAATCTTTCAGATTCATGGACTTCTACTGTTTATTTTACTTGCTTGTAAGCTTGAAGTAAACAGGTACATCAGTTAGCAATTTGAAAACAGAGAATTTTGTATAGATTACAGTTTGCATGAAAGAAAAAGACAGCACAGCATGCATGCTGGTGCAAAGTAGGAGAGTAAAGGCATAAATCACATCCTTATATTGTGAAGAAATCATTCTGCTGTCACTTTCAGTGTGCGTGAGAGGCAGGTTTGAATGTCCAGCTGCATTTTCCACTCCGGCTTTTGAAGGCAAAGTGTAGAAACTGGAAATGTTTTGACTCCTAAGCAGAATACTGAAAAATATTTTGAGAAAATGAGGAAAGAATGAATATAACATATTCCTTCTCTAAAGGGAACAGTCAAAATTACTGACAAAGCAATTTCACTGCATGACTGTGGCTTCTACTGCTGTGTTAAGACTTCTTTTTGTGTCAATGCCCACACCTGGGTAGCTACAGATCCATGGCAATGTTATACTCTTTCATCAGTATGTCTGAGTACTAAAGGTGTTATTGCAAACCAATAGTATGGACTGCAAAGGACTCATGAGATAGTGACTGTGCTACATTTCTTTTAAAGTGTGCTCTATTGATTTGGAGGTTTTTCATGCTAAATATGTTTGTATCTTGATGTCTTGGATATCACCAACCAAGCGACATAGAAAACAGAAGATAGATTATTTATTTTATTTAATTATAAGTCTGTTTAAATTATACTAAATTTGCTTCAGTTTTCAATGGCTATAACACAAGAACAGTGAACTGCACCAGATGGGCCTACTGCTACTGGGAAAAAAAAAGCAAAAAACAACGAGCCAAATTGAAGACTTTCTACATCTGAATCTTATCAGAGTCTGTTATTTGGTGACTTGAATTTCATGAAAATTGTCTCACTAGGTGACACATGGAAGTGCTCTCAAGCCTTGGGCCTAGGGCCATCAGTGCGCTCATATATACATCCACCAGCAAGTAATTTAAACTGAACAGAATCATAGATTTTTAAGGATGGTAAAAGCAGTATAATAAGTACTACTGCTTTTAACTGCATAGCATGTGTTTTATTCAGTTTGCATTCTAACAAACTTGACAGCTAATGATACATTCCATTAATATAAATTAATACCTTCTATAATTTCCTTCTACCTTTTATGCTGTTATTTTTTTCCCAAAACAACTTCGTTGTTCTCTGAAAATATACATATTTATGACATACAAATGACAGATATTCTGCGTGGCAGAAATATGAAGAGAATTTGAGTATATTTGAGGTTAGATGGATTTCTGAAACATACAATGTAAAAACAGGGTGTTTCTGTATTTAGTGAACACTGCATCTGTAGCAACAGAAAAAGGGAAAACATGCAACAGGCAGCCATTTACCTTAGTGATATAGTGCTGTGTTCAGCATGAATGGTCAGGGTTTAAAATCTTATACAGCAAAGTTGAAGTTATTATGCTAGTACGTGTACTGAATATTTATTAATTATCGGGAAAAGGAGACCACAAGAACAATAAACTGGGTTAAGCCAAATACCCAACAGTTCATCGCCAACAATGGCCAGCAAATGCCACTAGAAAGGACTAAAACAGATCAAGCATACAATGATGCTTTCTCAGCCTCCAATGTGGCTCTTGGCTTTCCCAAGCCAGAAACATCATCTTGAGGCGGTGTTTGGGGCCGGATTATTAAGAGTTGGAGGGGAGTGGAGGGGGAGAGAAGAAAAAGTCTTTAAAATTGAATGTTTGTACTGAGCCCAGAGTAAAGCATCTATAATAAATTTCTAAAATATTATTCTAATTCAGTTTTCATGTAGATTCTTTACTACAAAAAACCTACAGGAGCCTGTAATATTTAGTGCTAATTGGGGGTGGGGAGGTGTTAAAATTATGCAGAAACATTGAAAGTTTTCACTAAGCTATGAAACCTCTACAATATAGCTCACAGTACCTCAAGAAAAATTACTTGCTTACAATCTGTTTACTATTCACATGTACTAATGTACCTACACTGGTGGGATATTGAGAACTAGAAGAAGTTATTGAAAAAAATCATGAAATACCACAGATGTCCCAGTTTTAGAGCACAAAAGCCACAAAGCATTCAACAGGGGAAAAACTTCCCATGAACCTAAGAAATCCATAACAAAGCAAACAAACAAAATAACTCACCAACGAGAAAAATGAAAATAAGGCAGAGTGCTGGATACACTGTCATGTAACCCTTCTACCCAGTTCTTACTTGCCCTCACACTCTATTTCTCCCCTGAAATTTTGTTCCATATTACAACTTGATCCCTGAAAACTTACCTATGGGGAAGTGATCTCAACCTAGAATCAGCTTCTTGGAGCTGAGACATAACCCCACGAAGGCATGCTGGGGAACATTAATAGATGGGTGGATATACTGTGCATGATGAAAAAGAAATCATAGTATCTTTAATGCTAATCAGTAGGGCTTAACTGGAAACAGATCTCACTGATAGGAGCTATGTCCTGTTGAGATCACAAATATGGCTGACAAAGCCATCCCTGAGTACATCGTCTGACCCAGAAGTTCATCACATTTTGAATAATAAATTTGCTATATTAAAAAAAAATTAGTTGTGGTATACATTCAATGAATTAAAATTGGCTGATAATCATCACCTAATAGGAATGTTTTTAGTCAGATCTCACCATGATCTCTTCTTGCCTCCACACTAGTCAATATTGTTATCAATGATCTGGAAGAAAATATCATTAATGGTAAGGTCTATAGATTACACAAAACCAGTAAAGTGGTAAATTAGGATAAGGACAGGTCAATTCGACAGAGCAATCAAGTTCACTTAGCAAGATGAGACCATCTGAGCATCATGCTTTCTAAAATAATTGAATTTAAGGACAAGCATCTGTGAAAATGGAATTTAGGTCAGAGTTGAAGGAAGGAATGTTTTTTGAAAAAGTGCTGCTTTTGAAGTGATAGATAGACAATGTTTCCAACATGACCTCCTGGTATGATGGAATACATAAAAAGTCAAGCTGTAGTCATATTCAGAAATAAAAAATAATACTGAGAGGAGCTACAAACTATTTATTCCACTGTATATAACCAACAATAATAGTAATAAAATAGCAAAAAAAAAAATTATAAAAACTCTGTTGTCTGCAAAAGAGGATGTTTATAAATTGGAAATGTTCAGTAAAAATACAAAAGAGCTACCTAAGACCTGGAAAATCTCACTTTTTCTAGGAGCCTAGTGCTGAGTCCTGTTAATGTACATAGGAAATATTATGAGTTGGTTTGATCACTGTGCGTGTCGGGGAAAAATTTCTGGCTAGCAAACAATGATGAAACATCTTCCACTGGTGAGAAATTAATCTAGACAAATTTAGAGTAGTAATAAATTATTTTTAACAAATAAAACTATCAATTGGTAGAAGAATTTATTTAGCGTCATGGTGGAACCCCTGTTACTTGAAGGCCATACCTTTTGTAAAATATATTCTTCACTCCACCCAAACTTGTAGATGCAGAAAAAAGTATTTATGGAAGAGATGCTCACAAAAGCCTGTACACGAGTGCTCTAAGATGTTGTTAGAGATGAAAAAAATAAAAAAGAGAGAGAAAGGATGCGTATGATGAACCAAGAGGAAAGTACCTTCCTTGAAATATAAAATAAGATTACTTCACTAATGCTGATGATGCACCCCAGGACAACCATTTAAACATTTCTCAACTTTTTACACCTCAGTGTTCATCTTTGCAGCTCTAAACAAGGCTAGTGGCAGAGGGAATAGCTTTAAGCACAACCTGGCCACAGAAGGAGAGAAGGGGACACATGTGTTGGAAAATGGATTGCTGTACAGTTTTGGACAAGCTTTGCTGCTGTTGAGGCACTGAGAAAATGAATGTCCAGCCATCACCTGTGGTCGAGGACCCTCAGCCAGCACTGCAAGTGAAAAGCAAGTGACACGGGTCAGAGCACAAGGGGAAAGAATCACGTGCAGGACTGTGTCTACACAGGGTTGATGTAGGGTTGGATAAACATTTTGCACAGTAAGTGCAGGATTGTCACTTCTGTGCACTTCATCCAAAACACATTGAGCTCAGCCAAGCAAGAGAAAATATGCATGGGTATTGAAGTGATCCCCACAAAGAGGTGGCCCCCTACAAGGTGTGTAGCAATGCCCACCTGCAATAGGTGAGCAGCTTCTGATGATTGGGTCGTCTCAATCAATGGACAGTCATAAGTAAAAGTGGCACCATCACAAAGAGACAAGTCAGAGGCTTGTGTACCTGATGCATCTCTCAACTTCCATGTGGTTGCCATGTTTCTGGTTACAACTTGTGAAAAAATGTAAATACTTTCATATTCCACAGACATATTAAATCATCCTTTTATTGTGGGAATGTTATCTTATTTCCTTTTATTTTCTAAATCAGAGTATCATGCTCAGATATAGGCAATCTAATGATCTCTAAAGTTTTATTTTTTTCTGTTATTATCTCCAAACCAAGAACATTTGAACTATCCACATAATAGTCTACAAGAATATTGCAATTGGAATATCTTTGATGATATTTACTTAACATACCCAATACAGGTCAAAAGCTCATAATAAGAAAGCAACCTGACTGCAAATCATACTCCAGACAGCAGAACCTTGCACACTGCAGGCTGCACTGCAGATTTGCAAGCATTTTCCCTGAAAGCGTGTATCGGCCAATCAATGTTTTCAGCAGCTGCTAATTAGCACCATTCCAGACTGGACTGCATTATGAGTCAGTACCACGGAACAGCTCAGGACAGCCTGTTTGTGTGACAGGAATGTGTTCTCAATAGAAGGGCAGATTCTGCCTGATGAAAGTTTTCTAAGTATTTGAGCATCAGTGTACCCATGGCAAATAAAGCCAGGTGAAGCTCTGTCCTGTTTATAGCTGCAATATATAAAGGTCAAGGAGGAAAAGTCTTAGAGAAACCAGTTTGTTCATAACTGGACAAATACTTCTCAAAGCAGGTGTTTTAGACAGACAATAAAACTCTCTGAGCATGACCCCATCTCTCAATGCAATAATACTTTTGAGAATACTGCTCCAACTCCTGACCTAATATATACTGAGGCAGCTGGTGCACCCTACCTTGCTACAGTTTGTAAAGCTTTTCAAACCTGCTAATGACTATTAGTGTCATAACACGGAGAGAAAGAACTTTCTGCCAGACCCTGAGATAAATATGTCTTTATTTTTAGGACCAAGAAAAAGAGCTTTCATTAACAGCATCCTCCTGGAAATTTTCAGCCCAGTCGAAGTACATAATCAGCACCAAGAAAGGGAGTATCTTCCATGACTGTGTGCCTGCAACTCAACTTCACAGAACTCCCAGCAGAGAAATTTCTAATATATGTTGTCTCTTTGTGCTGTGTAAATGCACACTCACCCTTTCACTCCATTTTGCAGGGTTCAACTTTTATTTCAGAGACACAAAAAGGCCATCACTGGTTAGAGTTTTTATAAAGGAGTAAGAGAAAATATCCTTGATCCATCACATAATTTCTATATGTGACTACTGAGGCTTTCTAGGTGGTCTCTCTTTTAAGCAAAAACCTGCCTTGAGTATCTCACTGATGTCTCTGGTAACACAAAGTGAAAAACAGTGTCTGCCGCTATAACACAATAAAAGTGACCTATAGCTCAGTCTGTTTCTGCTAGCTGAAGGTTATTTTGCTTTGACATATCCTTGCAGTGTCCTCTGCTTTAATTAATAATGTTGCTGCCATGTATTATGAAAATCACTCTTTTGCACATACTGGTATCTTTCCAAATTAGGCATTTTAAAGTTTAAGCCTTAAGAAATGCATAGACTATTTTCAATCAAAAGTCCAATCTATTTACATGCACAAGAGCTGAAAGATTTTTCATGCAAGTGGTTGTACTCTTAGGCTTTTATTATTTCTGCTTGAGCAGAAAGCAATAAATATGTCTTGAGACAAGGGAGAAAGTTAATAAAAAACTGTCCTTTCCTCTTTGTGCTAGACCCTGTTTTAAAACCAGCTTGTCTTTCATGAACAAATTAATTGGATTAGCTCTGCTTCAGCCACAAAGGACAACACTCTGTGTCACAAGCATATTTGTATAATGAACCATCACTGCACTGGTATAGTAGGGGACTGATCCTGAAATTGTATTCAAACAAGTATTATTACTAGCATTAATATTACAATTCAGTCTGTGGGATACAAATAAGAAGAGACACAAATTTTAAAAAGTCCCTGCACGAGTGAACTAGTGATTGAAATGAAAAAAACCCTGTATGGTGAATGAGGGTATAGAAGGGATGCTCATCCTACATAAGCCAGCTAGTCACAGGAAAGGTCCTCACTGTCAAAAGATATTAAAATGGTGTCCCTAGAGATATTGTCAATGAAAATTTCACTCTAGTTTGAGAAGATGTCAACAAAAGGAATAAGACTTTATAAAAAATTATTACTACTTTCCCAAGGTAGAAATCAGACTGCATTCTTGAAAAATAAGTGCTTTTACTATTTTGAAAAAAACCAAAATAGCTATCTATTTATCCTACTCCCCTTCATCACGCTAATAAAATTTTAAGCTGAAACTATTACACAATTAGTTTTTACCCAACATTGCTCATTTTTTGTTTATGTAAATGGTTTTACCCATCTCAGAATGGTATGCACTCCAACCTCTATCCTTTACAGCCTTCATTGATCCTCATTCGTGTTTTATAAAAATAACTTTGGGGGGTTTCTGAGTGTTTGGGAAATAGCTTAGAATGGGTCTCTGACTGCTACTATAAGTAAATGAATAAGAAATAGAGTAGTCATGAAGGAACCTAACCTATGAAATTGAAATGGCTGTAGTTTATACAAAAAGGAATTTCTCCTTTAAAAATTAAAGTGATCTTTTGTTTCTGTTGCTGGCTATTTCTAGGGCTGGCTATTGATACTGAAACACATATAAATGACTACTTTCCAGGGTATTATTATTATGCAATGTCCTATATGGACCATTTATCACAGAACCTTATTTGATGTTTTGGTTAAATGTTTAATAATCATAACGCTCAATAAGAAACAATTGGAATTTGTTCTTAATGGAGTTCCCAGTAAAATTTTTTTAAGAGGACTGACTTGTCCCTTAGTGGTCAATGAAAAATTGCCTGTGAATTAAACCACAAGGACAAATGTCTTCTCCTAAATATATAGAACATCTAGTCATAGCAGACACACTGTTTTTTGAGAAGTGGATTTCACGGTGTTATTACTATCAATTACTGCTATTTTATCTTCTTCCACTACACAAGGGCAGCAGCTTAAAATAAAACCATAATTTCTCATTCTGGGTGTTGTACAAACATCCACCAAGAAGTAATGAGGGTCCCAAGAAATTTCCAGAGGCAGATTAAGGAGGAGCATTTATCACTAGTCAGCACATCCCGAAGTTACAGATTTCCAGCTGCTGCTAGGTGGGAGAGAGGTTGTTACACCTACGCCTGGCCTGAATAAGTGTTCACACAGGGCAACATGCATGATGGAGGGTACTGTATCATAGACTTTTGCATCCAAAGGAACAGCTCCAGAGATGTCTGGAGCTGGGCCTGTAAGATTGGGCATTCTTTAAAGAATCCTTCTATCTAGCCACAAACCTGTGGCTTGCACAGACTCTTTCTTTCTTATTCCTTCTTTCTATATTGTTTGTGAACAAAGTACGGGTGATGAATTTTTAGCATCTGTATATATCCACTTGTAGAAACTAGATACACCTTTCAGTTATGAGAGGCATAAATCCTTATTAACTATTAACTGCTGTTATAGGTAGCATAGAATTATTCAAGCAATAAAAGAGTTTATTTTTTCCCTTGGTTAGTTGTAAATGAGCCTAGAGGGAACCCAGGAGTTCTAAGTTAAGCTCATTTCATAGCTGTAGCAATAGCTTTAAAACCTAATTCTGGATATGTTTATACATTTTTAATAGGACCCCAATTTTACATACAGTATCCTCCAGTGGCTTCTGCTGCTGCAGAATTCTCGTGAACAGTTTTTTACTGTTAGGCTCAGCAGGTTCAATGCTTGATTATCTTTCCTCCAGTTCAATATCTTCTCTTTTCCCTTTGTTATACACCAACAAGGGGACTATATGCAGGCTCTCTGTGGAGGATGCCTTGTACGTGAACATGCAAGCAATGTGGAATCGATCTGGGCTGAATCCCGTATTCAAGGAATTTAATTGAATTATTGAAATTCAGGGTTGAACCCCTGGGACATTGATCCTGTATTGTCAGCTTCAAATCCAAGGTGCACTGGCCGCTTGATAATGTGTTCATACGATTTGCAGTAGAAGGGGCGGTGATTCAAAGCAGTGACAGTATCACTAACTGACAGAAAACAGAGGAACTGATGCTGAATACATTTTAAAATAAATCAATATAGACTGGCCTGATTGAACAATTCTGGCAATGTATTGTGCTGGCATGGCTGCTGACTTACCGGTTTAAGAGTAGGCTCAGGATTCATGGTAGCTGGAAAGCTGGAGAGGCCTGTTGCTGCAGCAATGCATTTAACTTCAAGACAGAGAATATTTGTCCATCTGTTTTCCTTGCCAGAAGCTAGAAACTATTGCTGCAGCTGCCAAGTGAAACAAAGCAGGATTAAGAGAGAAATGAAATTATAAAATAATACTTACAAAAAAGTAACCAATAAAAATCCAAAGAAATGGCTTTCATTTATACTGATATAAGTGATGCACTGATATAGTGCAAGTGCTTTGCTTATTTTCCTCAGATATTAAAAAGATCATTGAGAATTTGAGGCTCAGGTCAGCTAAAAAAGTAAAAAAGAGAGAGAAAAAGGAGTTCAAAAACATTAATGCAAAATAATGCTCAGCCTTTACCATCTCTGCTGAGACCTAAGTCACATCCTTCCTCAAGTGCAGCTGCTGGAAAAAGGAGACAAAGCAGAGACAGCTGCAGGACTATTCTGCCCCATTGCATGTTGTTTATTCCATCATTCTCTCTCACCAATTCATCTGCTTCATTCAATTTATCATTGTCCGTTCCCTTGAAATGGGACCTGAGAACACTTGTCTGAGCTGGATTGCACGGCTGTCGCTTTAGCCGCTGCAAGAGGACGGCAGCTTTACGGCCTTTCTGCAGCCTTATTCCCTTTGGGGGTAATAGGCAATAGGGAGTCCTTTCTTCTATCACCAGGATGTTCTGAAGCCCTAATCCAGCCTTCCTTCCTTCCTTCCTTCCTTCCTTCCTTCCTTCCTTCCTTCCTTCCTTCCTTCCTTCCTTCCCTCAGCATGGCCAGAGTCTGTCAGTGGCAATATCAACAACTCCAGGTCTTCAGGGCTCATTCCTCCAAGGGACCCAAAGTTCTCTATCTCTGTGGAGTCAAGGGGCTCCATGGGGCTGATGCCATCGTGCGTGTACTTCTCTGTAATCAGACCACTCATGGGCATTAGTGCTGTGCTGTATGTACAGGACCCCTGAATCCCTTGGGAGTCAAGGTCATCCAGCACTGCACTGGATCAATGCCTTACAAAACTGCAGAGTGTATGTAATCTACCTAAGGCCAAGGTTTTGAGGAATAGGGTGAAGTCAAGACAAAAGTAGGTGCTTGGCACCTTTCACCCTCCGAATATTTTTGAATGGGAGCAGGCTGCTGAAATGTGGACTTAGTGAGCACCATTCAGAATTCCTAAAAAACTTACTGATTAGTTGGCTACGATATTAAGGAACCTATTCCTTATAGCTTAATTCTAAAATACAGAGTGTACAACATACACTGGATTTATTCTCATTACCTCTGAGAGACCCTAAAAAATCTAAACTTCTTTTTCAACAACCTCAACATAAAAGAAATAATATACATTATTTCTGAATTTAATAACTAGATCAGGTATCACCTATCTGGCAACCCACCCACGCCTCTTTTTCTTACTCCACCTAGAAACACATTGTCTTGACATCTGCTGTCTAAATTACAGGTAACAGCCAACATCGGACCAGTGTGGACCCACACTCTCAAAGCAGGACAGTTGCTGGAGTTCAGCTTTGCAGAGGTTCTTGTTTGGTGAATCTCAACCCAGCTCCAAAAGCTGTATGGTAACGCTTCCTTCTCCCCAGCATTTGATGTTCACTTCTCACTTAATCAAAGGTGTATGTGGATGCTGCAGACAAAGACAAAGGGAAAATTACTCTAAAGCCAGAAGAAATCCTTTTCTCTGAGGTCTTCACATTGTAAACCTCAAACCAAATGCCAAGTAGTTACACTCTCTACATTAGGATGCCTCACCATGTAATCTGAGAGGTAATACCAGGTCAGAGTCCCTCTCTCTACTCCCTGAAACTCCCCATCATGCAGATCCCCCTTTCACCCATGAATCTAGAAGATATAAAAACTCCACTGTTATTTTACAGCATGAATTGCCCTGTATTTGTTGAGATATTGGGGTTGTCACTGCTTTTCAAGCAACACTACAAGCAAGAGGGTATTTTAAAATCAATTCACTTCAAAATGTATTCCCAAACAATTTTCAATTTTCCTCCTTTCTTGGTTGTTTGTTTGTCTGCTTCATTCTTCCCTATTCATATTTTACTTCTGTGAATTCAAAATAATTAATTAATTTATTAGAAAAATGACACTCTGTAAGGGCTGACATAACAGAAGACAGAAGAAGCGATGCTGAAAATGGTTCAAAATAAATAATCAGTGCTGTGTCAGGGGACACTACCTTCAGTCCTGGCAAAGCATTTGCTATGCTGAAATGATTAATGTTATGCCAATTTAAAAACAGGCAGGAGTTTTGGCAGCAAGAATGCAGAAAAGCCTTCTAAGTGGTAAAACACTTAGTTTTCAGAACTCACAGGGCATGCCTATACTAGTGTATGAAATGAGTCAAGCTGTCTGTTCTCTGGCCATGAGGGGAAGTGACAAAGCAAAGTCGGCATCCCTGCAGCTAAGCTCTCTTCCTGCAAATGGAATGGCTCATCGGTCCTCCACACTCAGAGCCGCTCCAGATCATACCCACACCCATGTTCATAATGAAGGAATGTATCAGGGAACATATTAACTATGAAACCAGGTCCAGGAGGTAGAAACAGGATTTTGTGCCTTTCCTTCAGCTCATGGGAACTTCATAGCCTCTTCTTCTGACCCAGGTAAATAAACCCTCTGCACCACAGCCATTCCTGCAATTCTGATGAAAAAGAGCTTTGGTTTCAAAGTATTTGCATTAAAACAAATCAAATCAAAACAAAACATGCAAATAAGCAATCAAAGAAACAAAAAAACAAAACAAAACAAAACAAAACACAAAAAAACTAAACCAAAAAAACCCCACCCAACAAACAAAATCCCAAACAACAAAAGCCCCCCAACAACCTTTAAGCAATACGTGTCTTCTCTTTCTACACAGCTCTCTGGAAGGTGGGACTGTACTTTTTATGGTAACAAGTTTTATTTAATAAAAGCCGCTAATGAACCTCAGTATCTTTTTTTCCACTAAGGGCAGGAGCTAAAGCTCAGTGAAATCAGTGGAAACGTTCCTGAAGAACTTAACAGGAAATTGATCCAACCCTCTTGATCTTTTGTTTCCCCTGCAGCGTTTTTCTTTTTATGGTGTTTCCTCTTTTCCTTTTTCACTATCATCCAAATACCATCTTTATTAACATAAATCAAATGTTAACATATGATCAGTCCGTTCAAGTAAAAACAGAAAAATACACTCAGATGCTAAACAAGTGTGAATTCAGAAAAAATAAATACGTTGATTTGTAAAAGTTATTTTGTTGAGACCTTAGTAACTTTCTATTTAGAAGGGACTTTGCTTTTGGAGAATTCACTTAAACATTTCCTGCATACTTTGAATTTTCTTTGGTCTATGTGGAACCCATTACTGTAGTCCACATACAGGATTTCTGGGGGGATCTCTAATACACCAGAATAATCCTGTAGATCTTCACGGGGGGAGGGGTTGGGGGGCAAGCACTCTGAGAAAAAGCTTTGAACTGGGAAAGTGTTATAGCAATACACTGTTTATTTGCACAATTTCTTTTATTACACTCCAGGAGGGAAAAGAGAGAAAGAGAAGAAGCAAAAAATATCTTTGTTTTAAGTTCATTGGTCTCAGGCATTGGTAGCTGCAAAGGAAAATGAATTCCCCTTCCCTCTTTTGTGCAACAGCACAGAGGGAAATTACCCAGGAATGTGAATCATTTCTGTACTGCTTTTGCTGAAATAAGAGTGCTACTGCAGGGGAGCCTATACCAAATAGAGCTATGTGGAATATTCAAAGCAAAATTTAAAACACACAGGACACATGCCATCACAGCTCCTGGGACTGCAGAGGAATTGCAGTGCTCTCTGCTAACCCTGATATATCCACCAGCACTTTATCAGCACTCCGATTGTTTTCAGCTCTTCTGCATGACAGGGAGGTCTTTAGCATATTGAGTTGTGAAGTGCTTGTGTCTTCAGTGATCCTAACTGGTTCAGGTTCCATGCTCAGAAGAAACCATCTGGATTTCACGTGCTTAGATATTTTCTGGGTTGTTATTGACAGAAGACATCAGGTATTAACCTAACAGGCAGCTGCCAAAGAGAGTTCCAGAGCACTTCCCAGCTTCCGGGCTTCTCTGCACATCCTAACCCGATCCAAACTCCTTACTCATCTACCCTTCTGATACCACTCAACACTGAGCAAAACTGGATTTACAGACTAAAAAGGAACAACAGAAAAATCTTTGGAGGTCCCCAGACAGGAAAATATCTTTCCCCTGAAAGAAGTAATACCAGATTATGAAAGTATTTTAGTGTCAGGGTTGCTAACGTCGGGGCCACTTGCAGGGGAAGGGCTTCCAGGAGGTTGGGTGGTGGCAGGGCAGTCAGGGGGCAGTGTCCTGCCTGGCATGGTCACAGAGCAGTGCTGCCTCAGCCAGGCCAGAAAAGTTTGTCTCATTACTCATTGTTTGCTGCTTTGTCCAGTTAAATATTACTTTGATTTCAACAGACCAGTCTATATGCATAAGGACAAGGTAGGTCTTACTAAAACCAGATCTCTTTTGGCTTCATTTTCCCAACTTCGACATGAATTCTCTTGCTCTGGGACACTTCTCCACTTCCGGCTTTCCTTCATCATAATAAATTTCATTATCAAATCCTTCTCACTGATAATATTTATCATTTAAGCTAATTCAGGTTTTTTGCCACCACTACTTCTATTATAAGATTTTTGTAGAACATCTTTTTTTCCAATTCTGATACCACATTTATTATGTCCTATTTAGGTCAAAATTGTCCCTTACCTTTAATGGGCCTTCATTTACTTTTATCTGCTTTTATCATATGTTTATACAAATAGACCAAAAGTACTCTTGGTTTTTATTTTGTTACGTTAAAAATTTTTCATAAACTTTGGCCACAAAATAGGCTTTCTGTTCCTACAGCAGTGCTATTAACTCTTTTCCTCTCTCCACCTGCTCCATTAGGAGTTTAACTTGTTGAGTTTTTATGACTGGAATTCTAAACTCCATACCAGATAATGTCTCAACAGTGCAACTTATAATTAATACTTAATGCTTTCGTTTTGCAAAAGCCTCACTGGATACATCTGAGAATTATATTTCCATTTTTTACTGCTACATCCACCTAGGTGGTGCATAATAATTCTTCGACTGACTAATACCCCTAAGTCTTCCTGTTTCAACCAGTGGGCCTTCTGATTGAAGAAATTCTCATTGCTCCCTATGTTCATTACCTCGCATTTCAAACTAATTAAATCACATACCTTGTCCCAGTTCCAAAGCCTATCCATTTCTTCCCATGTGATATTCTGATCATCTTCCATATTGTTAATGTCTGCTACATTTGTATTTCTTGAAAAAAATATTAACGCTTTCCTAGATCTTGTACTCAAGGTATTGCTGATATTTTCCATAACATTGTGTCTGATTCTGATTCTTGAGGAATTACAGCCAATGATTTATTTTTACTTTAGCATAAATTTTTGTAGTTCACACACTATGACCTTGTGCTAATCTGCCTTTTATTGCCAATATGCAATTATTTTCCATGTGCAATGAGTCCAAATACATTAAGTGCTAAAACAACCGCTTGAGACAAGCACAGTTATCAAAGTTCAGTTAGATGCAATCCACTCACTAATTCACAGGCCGTTCTATCCCCTTTTTCATTCATCTCCATATATTTAAATATAATACAAAAGGTGTCCTTAAGCTTCATAAAAAACTAATGTAAGATTAGCAGGTTTTATTGGGCCATTTCTAATACCTTTCTCAGACAGACCAAGTATGGCTTCACTCTAGCAGTATCTCTACCACAAGCTAGAGTCACTTCTTCCAGCTTCTTCTGGAATTTGTGTGCCATTCTCTCTCCTGAGTAGTCCCTGGTCCATGCCTGGGGAGTTCAGTTGTCTCAGCAGGATACACTGAGCACCAAGGCATCCCCTAAAGGCAGCCCCAGCAGTGCCAGGCTTGCTGAGGTGGAGCTGTGCATGAGCAGGTCTTGCTGGTTCAGTCGGTGACCAGGATTTCCAAAGAGGTTCAGCAGCCCTTACTACTCTAGACCGAATCTCCTAGGAAACAGCAAACTAAAGCTGTATTATCTTTCCCCTGAAGCCTGTGGATCTCCAGTCGTACAAATAGGCACAAACAAGGAGACATAAAAATATAGACCCTTGCATGGACCACCCCACCTGAAGAGATGCTGGAAGCACTGTGCAGGGTGACCCTAGCTAGACATTCATCCTATAGATGTTGGGTTTGCCTCTGGAGGGGGTGATCTAGCTCTGTTGCCAGTACAGACAGGAAAGATACATGCAGAGTGGAGAACAACTGATGAAAGGCACGGCCTGAGAGCAAAGCTCTGTAGGAGGTAGCACAGCTTTGTGGAAATGGTGTGCACTGAGTGGAGACTGAAAACTCCGAGTACTTCTATCCTATTTGCACAGAAGGGAAATTCTGTAAAGCTTTTACTTCATTGTTTGGATAAAACCCATCTTTTTCAAAGCAGTTATTGAAAATATGGGACTATTTATTAATGAATATGGTTTTTCAGTCAAGGGATGTCATCTTATCATGGATGATAGAATGAAATGAAACAGAAAAAAACATTTAAATCATATTGTTGTAGATTACATCAAATCCAAAACATAATTTATATATACCATAAAAACTAGATAGAATCAATATGATTTTATGAACAGGAAGTACTGTTTTTAATCTTTGTTTTAAAAACACTTGCCTTGCTGATAAGCACCAATGCAATTGTAACAGGCACATATATTTTCTGTCTGCACATGACTAATAACAACAGGGCCAAATGAGATTTTTCCAACTCTTTCATTTTCCTTGTGTCCACCAATAGTTTCTGAATTTGTTCTAATTGCACCTGGACTCATTAGGTGGTCCATAATCCAAAGACTCCTGGGACCGCATTCACTTGGCTCCTGAGTGACGTGTATCCACCAGTGTGCCAGGTGAAAATGTATAAACTGGGGCAAGTAGGATGTTAATTAAAATGGAGGGCATGTGCAGAGAACCATAAAAAGCATCCATTATAGATAGTCCCTGCCAGAAAGTCTTAAAGGCTAAAGCCTTCTTCCTGCCAACAGCTTGGCATTTATGTAGCTTAACTGTCAGAGTGTGTCTCTACTCATTCAAGGATATAGCCCAGTCCATAATATTATCCATGTGCATAACTGCTGATGGGTTTAGAACAGCAGAGGTAAATGACTTATAAATGGATCTCACAGATGGCAAAACTGTTCAAAGAAGATTCTTCTTCTCCACTGGTGGGAAGTTGACTCTGAGGTACGTAACTGCTGAAGTCTGAGAGAGGGCCAGACAGCTGGTAAAAAAAAAAAAAAAAAGAGGTGGTGGGTGTTTTTGCCATGCAGCCTGAGCCCTTCTGGTGGCTCGCAGAACACCCACCAGCCAGAGTTTATGCAGTAGGTGTAGGCTCCCAAACTGAAAATATACAGAATTTGGAGGTGTTCAAAGTTGGAATAGTGGCTTTTATAGCAAGGTGGTCCATCTTCTGCATTTAACTTCAGGAGTAGAATGTGACTTTGAGAGTGAGTTCTGCTTAAGAAAGGCCATTATGGGATCCTGCAAAGTAAGCAATCAATATTGTTCTGAAAGTGAGAACAGGAAGGAAGGAGAGACAGAGAGGGAGTACCAATACATATGTAGTATACCCTGTAAGAGAATAAGCACTGGTTTTAGTTTTGCAACAGAGTTCCACAACCGTTTTCCTGAAAATATGGTTACCACAAAGAAGAATAACATGAAGATACACTGGGATTTACAAATGCTTCTATACCTGATTAGATTTACTATAAATTCCCCAAGGCTCCTCTTTGCTTTCAGGTCTCTTTAGTTTCAACAATAAACCAATTGCATTGATAATTTAACAATCCACATGCTCTCCTTTTCAGGAGATGTAATGTCATATACAGCAAACTGAGGCTTCATGACATTTTAAAACTATTTATAAAAAAAATCAGGTTTGGAAAACAGAGAAAGCAATGTCCATGAGCTCCTCTCATTACCATAAAACTTTATGTTAAAAAATAAAAAATAAATTGCACTGTGCAACACTGGAAATATTTCTGCACTTTCAGTTCAAGTCACAAAATATATATTTCCTCATTTATCCTCGCTATCGTAACAAAAAAAAGCTCAGTAATATGGGGAGAGCATTCATGCATGAGCTTGCAAACATAGCACAAAATAGCAAGATTTGCAATGTTCCAGGCAAGCATTTTGTCAGCTTCTTCACTTTGCATGTTGTTTAGAGTGTTAGGTGTTTAGATTCTGTGATAATAGGTTCTACATTGGAAAAAACCAAAAACAAAAACAAAAACAAAAAAAAACAAAACCAAACCCCCCTTACGCCCCTCCCAAAAACAAAACAAATCCAAAGAACCAAAAACCTAAGAAACTATCTAGCTAACTTTCTGGGAGATAGATAGATATGGGTTCATTGAGGGTTTCGAATAATTTTTTACTTTTGAGGTCTTTGCTGACTGCTCAGCTACAAGAAGAACTTATCAGCCTTCCCCATTTCCAGTATGTGTTATGTTATAGATTTCTTATTTTGATAACTTGTAGATATTTTAAAGACAGGTCATATCCCTAGACCCTGGCACAACAGCCAAGAGTTAAGAGAACTGAATATGACTTCTGGAATAATTTTGGCTTGAAATTATTCAAGGGAAGAAACTGGATTTTTTTAAGTCTGGAAATTCTTTTTTCTGCAAACGTTGGCAATAACCAAGTATCCATGGGAAGAATACTAAAAATAACCAGAGATCTCAATGGTATGGTTTTGCATACACCTCTAAATACACCTAAAATTGATTTTGTTTCCGGACTGAGTCTTAAACACTGGTTATTAAGCAGTAATCACTAACCTATAGTAATTATCCTGTAAAAACAAGACCTCTTCTTCTTTATTGATTCTTCTTTATATGATTACAAAAATCGAAACAAAAACTGTTATGAATAGGTGCTGCTGCACATCAGCACTTTTGGACTGTATCTTTGTACAAAAATGATGGGTATTTCTGTCAGCAGGATATCTGCTAACAAGGGTAGCCACCCTACTCTCAAATCTATCAGGCAAGACGAGTCTCTTGCACTTTTACACTATTGTTGTGTGAGATAGCTAAATGAGGCCACCCCCTGGCCATGGTTCACCTTTTGATAAAAACATCAGTGATTTTTGTGCTTGACTTGTATTTTACTGAGACATAACTTGATAGTACAATCTATGCCTTTGTTCAGTCTGCTTAAGGCAGCCATTAGGGTGGCATACATAGTGACCACAGTGTCCTAAGGACACAAACAGAGCAATTTTTGTATGGACCAATATATTTTATTATTAACTGATACACTTTAAAAAAAATCCAAACCCTCAAGCAAGAGATAGGCTCATGAGCCTGAAATGATCTAGGAAGACTATTGTGCCTGGAAAGCTGCCTGTTTTGTTCATCTGATAAAAGACATCTCCTCTTCCTAACATCTTTGCATTAGCTAGAAAGATAGTCCTGCTAGTTCAGGACTCTTCCCAATATTTCCAAAAGCTAAAAAGTGGTACCAGGTTTCATTTGTACCAAACGTGCTGCCTTATCTTTTGTCTAATACACAGTGCATCTAGGCAAGATGGTTTTGTATCTCTTCTGGAAATTGCTCATATCCAAAAACACAGATATAATATCCTTCTTGTGATATAAGCTTATGCTAAGCAACGTCTCCACACTTCCCAAAATTACATGTGCCTGTATCTTTATGTATTCTTTGATCATGTTGAAAGGATGAATCCATTGTGCTTGTTTATTAGCCCCAACAACTGTGTTCAGTACATGGGTGGAAACATTCCCTTCAGTGTGTTAATTACAAATTCACACTAGGGGTTCCTTTGTGTTCTGAGAGAATACAGTTCTTTGATTACACAAGACCTAAGTGGCATTTCAGAATATCAGCATTAATAACTCATTCCTACAGATCTACCAGGTAGAATTAAAATTAGGAAGAAGGGTTATAACTTGTCAAACTATGTTTCTAATTAATGGAGTTGTGTTACAACAACTACTTGCTCCTTCACAGACTGCACTGTTTTCCTAAATACTGTTGTTCTGATGTCACATGATGAAAATCTGCAGTTTTGAAAATCTACCATTGTGAATTTATAGGTGAACATAAGCAAACATATTAAAAATATACAATATCTGGTTAAAACGGAGTTATTACACAAATATTTTGAATATCATTCTGCAGAATGTTTATAGACATGAATGATTTCAGATTATTTAGCTGGTATAATGTAGGAGAAATAACATTCTTCTTATATGGAATTAATAATAATTTCTCTAAAAGCTTTTTTTTTTATAAATTTTGTGATTCTTATGGAGAAGAAGAATCTTGTCATGGAGACAGAACAGTGAGCTGAATCTTTCAATGCTCCAGTAGTACAGCTGTGTTTTTCTTGGAAACTATTAAAAAACTCCACTCCTTTTCATTTTTTTTTTTTACCCTGCTTTGTTAGTGAAAGTGGATAATGTAAACCATCTATGGGTGGGATTTATCCCTTGTAAATTAGGCATCTAAATTCCTATTGTCTAAGTAGAGTCTAACTCTTGCTTTCCTTGGAGTTCATGGAGAGCAGTAAACACCTCCCAGGAAGTACTCAGCCTCAGACAGAAATCTAGCAAAGACCAGATGAATTCCTCTTTACAGATGTTTGTGTCTTTCTGTTAACTATAAAAAGACCTTTGGGTGATGAGCTCAGGCTTTAACTTGCCATCTTCAATATGCATGGCAAACATTCCTTCACAAATCCACACAATTACTATCAAATCACTATTTACAACATGACTCCCCGGTGAAACCTACAGGGCTTACAGACAATGGACAAGCTGTTAGCAAGCTCAGACTTCTTCTGCAATAATTTGTTTATTTTGTGGTTATCTTATCCACCCTTTTCACCCTGGTGGATGTTTTACACACCTATGTGTATCTTGTCAATCCAAAAGCAAATCCTGGCTCTGTGGAAAATGGCAGGGCCAGGATCTCTTATTCTCCCTCAAATAGCATAAGATGTACAGAACAGTTAGGTCTCAGTCCTTAAAATGGTTCACTGGCCTCCACAAATTATTGCTCAAACCAAAAATCTACAAAGCACATATAAATAGACTGATCAAATAAAATGACTGTGACAGTAAGATCAGCTTGTTCTGCTCCTAGGGGGAAAAAAAAAAAAGGAAACAAAAAAACCCACAAACCAATGTAGAAGCCATACAGTGTAAAATTATCCTTTCAATGAAAATTGAGTTTTTATGGTTCCTTATTAGAGACTTCCCTTACAACTAATTATATTAAAGTTCTACATTCTCTGCTTTTTCTCATCAGTAATCTCACAATCTCCAAATCTGTGAAAGTAAATGCTTAGTCAGTGTGTAAATTGAGGACAATTATCATTATGACCACACAGTAATACAAAAATAATTAGACCATTGCTAGCAGCAAAAATATAAATCAAATCAGTTTGTAATAGGAACATTAATAATTTGTTAAAGATACAATCTATTGCACATGAAGATGGGAAAGCAGCTGAGCTGAGCTGCAGTGCTGAAGACAGTTCTTGTTTTGAAATAAAGAGCACAAAGTTCAGCGTTATGTGCATCAGTGATAATCTAGGGGTGATTGTGTTCAAGAGAATTTACAACCTATTCCAAATGCATGAACTCAGTGGAACTGGGAAATCAAATGGCTGAATGGTATTTATTATGCTACCATTATCTTTGCCAAGGTGGAGAGAAAGACTGGAACAGTTCACTTTGCCTCCAGGCATCCAGTAATGAGCCAACCGATGGTGCATTAGGAAGTAGTGGGCAAGTGGCATTATCATCAGGTGCATTTTTAGTAGCAGAGTCAAGTAGCACTGGGAGCATTATAAGTAGTGCAGTCGAGTGCTAGAGCATTGGTTATTATAACACAGAATGCACAATGGCTGGAAAGCTTTGGGAAATATAACAAGCAGAAACCTGAAACACCCACTTTAAATACTGTCAAACTTTGAACAGCAGCAGCTCTAAACTCAGACTTTCCCTTTGGCACCTAGGGATCACTCTAACAGGCAAAACCTGAGTCTCAAATTCGAACTCTCCGAAATCCTAGAAAAGCCTGGATGCATTTCTGATGAAAAGTAACATGGTCCAGATTCCTTCAGACCACAATAGAGAGCACAGCTGAATGCCACAATGAACGTTTCAGAAAGGAGCTATTTGGCATAGTAAGCATTAGTAGTCAGGGAGCCAAGGAAATACCAAATGTGCAATCTAAAAATTATGAAAGAATTACTTAATTACTAAAGTCTTTCCAGACAACAATACCCAAAAAAATTCTTCACAGTATCAGGGATAACAGTAAACCTTTAGGCAAAGGAGTCTGTAGGGTGTTATAAGGCTTGGAGTGGGAGGAGGGTCTACTGCATCACAGTAACTCTGTATTATCAGGCTGTCAAGACCTGTTCTGAGGGAAATGTGTGCCAGGTGGAAGTTGCAGCACAAGAACTATCTCCCAGTCCATGTTTTTCTGTTACCTTTGCCCAGAGTCCCTTCCCCACAGGTTCTCCTCCGGGGACCAACTGACCTAAAATATACAGTGGGTCTGCTCCAGCATTTCACTGGCAAGGCATAAATTTTGTGAATCAGGAAGTGGGTGAAGAGCTGTGTCCAACACTAATCTATCTTTCTCTTCAGAGTGGTTATGAGAGGTACTGGGAGGAGGGGATAAACACATGATCAGGTGGCACACAGCAAAGCTGGCGTAATAATCACAGAACAGAGAAAAACAGATAATAAATGTGGTACCTTGGATGTTGTTACAATACTGATATATATTTAGAGCAGGTAGCTACTTCACAGAGAATCAGAGAATCATTAAGGTTAGAAGAGACCTCTAAGATCATCACGTCCAACCTTTAACCTAACACCGTCAAGTGCACCATTAAACCATGTCTCTAAGTGTCACATCTACACATCACATCACCCTCCAGGGATGGTGACTCATCCAAATTGCATCAGCTTGGACAGCACATATTTGGACTCAGGATATTTGTGCACTGGGACTGTATCATCAACAGAAGTGACAGCTGATTGATAGGAGATCTGGACTCTGGTCTTCCAGATGTATACCACCAGTGAGATCATAGTAATGCTGGAAATTGTTGATATGTTCTGAATGTGAGACATGGCAAAGTCTCTGTATCTTCTGCTGTCCTCATTTCTAAATCCACACAAAGCTGTAAACCTTCAGAACGTTTCTGGTTCTGCAGCCCTAACCTGTCTAGATCAGCTGGCAGTTTAAGGTCAGAGGGCAGGGTAGATGAAGCATCTGCATAAAGGTGAAGTCCTCGACAGGAAAGACTGTAAAGACTGTGAGGAGTGTAGTGTCTTCTCTCTGAGGCGACGCACCAGGGTGCAGCAGGAAGGCTAACCAGGGGTAAGGTCTCAGGAAACACTACTAAAGGGTGTGTGGGAACTGTTTTTCTCCATGTCCTCTTGGACTGAGTACAGCTTATATCTGCATTAAACCCTGCAAAACAGGAATGAAAACTGTGCACAGTGATAAATTCAGAGCAAGTAATTGAGAGTCCACTATTTATCAAGACTTTCCCCGGCATTTGGTGACAATAAAAGGCTTTGGTGACGGTATTAATTATGATAGGCAAGGAAAATGTGGCTGGCATCTTCGATTAGCCTCATGGGGAGGTTTGGTTTATCTGATGCACAAAAAGCATATGCCAGCCACAGGATCTATGCTCACAGAGCGTGGGAATATTTCTCTGTGGATAGCCAAGAGGTGATTTCCATACAAGAAAATCAAAGAGGATGAAAAGCTAGACACTGAAATCTTAGCCATTTAAGTGGGAACTAGAGACTGAAATCTGAAAATGCTAGCAAATTGGTGCAATTATGTTGAATCAAATCAGAAAAGCAGCTCATAACACATTAATAGAATTACTGTAATTGCTGAAGGAATACAAGGAATCCAAAGGATATTTTCTTCTTTTTTCCTAATACAATAATATTTGAAATCTGTCAAAAATAATTTCTCTTCTAAAGAAAAAGAAAACCTTCACTGTTGCGGCAATTACTGCATTTCCCACTTTTCTCTAATGTTCAGTTACTTTCAGCTAAAAAGAAAAGGTAGAGAAAAACAAGCATGTCATTGGAGATTGCCTTGGTATTAATGAAAATTTATGTATTGGTATGCATTACATTACAAGCAAACAGCTCTTTTGCTCTCTGCTCTCTTTTAGAGAAAACTCATAAGAAGATAATTCATAAGAAAGTTGCAGTTTAGTATGATGCTCTTCTTCTGTTTTACTTTTGTACTGTCTTATATAAACACATTTACTCTTGAAAGAGGATTTCTGTAATGCTGCTTCAGGGAGGGACCAGTGCTTTTGCAGTGCCTGGACTGATACTAAAATAAAGACTGTCTGGATCTGTAACTGGTAACAAATTGAGCTGGTCCAACAGCAAATGTAGAAAGAAATGCCAAGGTAACTTACGGTTTTCTCATGTGGAACTATCATTTATGGGATATGCTTCTTCTTCAGGTATAGGTCAAAACTGATAATGTGCTGCAGCTCTTGTAAAAGAGGTACACAGAAGCAGTGTCTGTGCAGACTCATGTCTGAGCTTGCTGGGTGCATCTCCTCATATATCTTACATCAATTTTTATGAGATATTTTTTCTCTCCTGGAATTCTGGATGCTGTTCCTATTATTCAGCTATTTTCCACATTTGTGCTGTCTGCCTACCTGTTTCTGCTGACAGCAATCGATTAGGACTAGTCCTTTGCTATGCAAAATGGAGATCTTTCTCCTCTGAACTTTAAAGGATGTCACTCAGAACTCTTTCTCCTTACAGTACCTTTAACTGTCTGCGGAGTTCTGCTCTTATTTATGGTGTGTTTTGACTGATGGGTTTGGTGATGGGCATCCCCATGGTAAAATAGACCACATAACTGACTTGCAGCCATTTTCTCTCTCTGTTACTTGGTCCCCCTTTCTCTACATAGCTGTCTATGTTCATGAAATATGAAGGGATATAATTTTTGCTCCCTTTTTTTTGCCATGTTAAGATCAACATTGGCAAAAAAAAAAAAAGGAATGGGTAGACAGATAATAAGTACAGTCACAAAATACATGTTTTCTTGAGAACAAAGTCTAAAATATTCCACCTTAACACCCCTAAATGAGCTATTTGTCTCTGAGTGATGAAGACAAACCTGCGTATGCCTGGGCTCCTGCCATCCCTCATGAGAGTTTTAGTGTGTTGATGTCCTGTTTCTTTTATTGTCCTCTACTAAGCTTTATCCCCTCAGGAGCAGAGGGAGTGGAGAAGACACCACTCAAAGCAACAGCCAGAGAAAGGCCTGTCAGTGCATTGGGAAGTCTTGCCCAGGGGACGGAATTACACTCTGAATATTAGTCATGCAGATTAGCCCTTCTCAGGGGGAACTCCAGGGAGACTAGCTTATAGCACTCTAACAAATGTTTTCTGGTAGTTCCATCACTAAAAACAATGTTGCCCTTTCAACTTGGCAGTGCACAGTTTGAAATTAAAAAGTTTCCCTGTTTTGACCAGGGCTAAATAACATGAGAACTTTAGGTACACCTCTGTGTTTCAGCATAAGCAACCTTCTCCTGATCTAGGACATATGTCCTCAGTGAATGTATACACAGTTCATTTGAGATTTTAGTTTTTAACAGAAGTTTACCCAGTTTTTCCTTTCTGTTTAGCAATAATTTTGATATTTGTATCTTTTAATTCAAAAAGACTATAATCAGATTTTATTTTATTTCTTGCTATTACCCACATAGTAAAGAAAAATGCTGAAGAACAGTTCTGGAGAAGAAGGGGAAAGAGCAATATTTTCTGTATTTATTAACAGTAATGTTCAAATAGTAGAGAATACCTAAGTGTCTTTATATATGGCTTTTATTTACACAGATAGGTGATAAAAAAACCACAGATTGCCAAAACCAAAATAACACTACATTCTCAGAACATAAACCAATTCATACTTCAATTATACCCTTAAAATTAAACATCTTAAGGACTTGAGAGGTGTAATTGCTTAAAGAGAAATTTTATGTTAGTGAAACAGAAATATTTACACTTATTTTAATAAATTTCAAATCCAAACCCCATTATAACCTGAGTCACTTCATTAACTTCAGTGAGATTTGGGGATCTGGCTGTTTGAGCACAAGGATGAATAAACAGACTTCGACATTTCTCCTGAAGTGCAGGGTATGTGAGTTTTTTGCTGGGTCTTCCACTGCAAATGCCCTTTTGTGAAACCCTGAGATGTAAATTCAGGGACTAACATCTTCAGTGCTTTGTTTGATCTCCAGTGCCATGCCATGATTTAAGAAGAGGCAGTTTCTAAAGTGCACTTGCAGCTGACTCAGACAAGCCTTTATAGTATTGATTGCAGGTAATGTTTGCTTTATGTACTGTTCAGTACGGTAATCCTAGATATATTGAAAGTGGGATCAGGGATCAGCATAAAATGATGTGACAATGTTTAGAAAAAGGATATACCCCTACCAGATCTTTGTAATTACAATACAGGGAAGTTTGATGATGCCATTACCGTATTAATTCAATCTCTATAAATGTTAAAGTTAAAAGCAGCAACAGGATCACTGTTTTTAACAGGAAAGACTTATATTTGGATCATAAGAAGTTTCCTCAGTAAAGATCACCAAGATTTCTCATTGATTTGTTTAGACAGATGTCTCGAGTAGTTCAGAACTGTTCCACTGGTTCATATATAATGAGGTCCATAACATCAATTATGTATGTAATTTCATTAGAAGAAATGTTCTTTTGCAGCTATATGCAGTATGCTACATTTATTCACACTACAAGAGATGCCACTTTTAAATCTATCAACATATATCATACCATTGCTGAATACTGCACTGTGAGAACCTTAAACTCCAGCATAAATCTGCACTTTTTCCATCAAAGCCTGGTCTCTTTCATACTGGCAACATTCTTAATGTACCTATTTGTAGTCAAGTTGTAGATGGTATAAATTACCAGCTGTCAATATATGGTGGAATTCTTTTATTTTTCTCCAAGATTATGCTTAGAGCAAGGACTCAGTGTTAAAAAGAAAAGATCACAATAAGGAAGAAAAGGTGACTTCTCAGGAGGCAGAAAACCAACAATACGTTTAAATAAAACTGATGCCTATACTCCCCATCAGAGCTGGAGCAGAAACCTTCCAGTTCCTTCATCCAGTGTGTGCAGCTGGGTCCCTACACAAAAATTTAGTACCTGGCCCATGAACAGAGTGGGACAATTGCAGCTTCCCTTGCTGTGAGCCTGCCAGTGGAGAAAGCAATAATAGATGGCAATTCTCTGTTAGAGCTATTAAATAAGCTAATATGGCTGGGAAAATGCACAGTGATATGTATAACATTTACAGAGTTGGTTTTAGCATAAGATTACTCAACTATTCTAGGATTTATAGCTGTTGAACTACAAATATTCCCCACTGTGGACAGAGTTGTGTCAATACACCAATTCATTTGGGAGGTTTTAAAATCATTAGGGAAGGTTTGCAAATGATATACCCTCAAGATTTGCTGTGTTTTACCACTGTGATTTACAACTTGAGATGCTTTAGCATGGGATAATCCAAATGCTGTTTAAAGCTCAATCACTCGAAATTAACTAACCTGTTAATTCCTGACTGATCTATGTCTAACCCCTTTGCACTGTCCAGGATGGTTTATCTTCAGGATCAAGAAATACAGGCTGAAATCCTATAGTCATAGGAACAAAACACTAGTGTGGCTGCTAAACAAAATGAAAAAGAAAAGGTGCCTTAATTAAAAAGCTGTAAGTTGTGCTGTGAAACCATAGAGCTATTCACAGAAAAATGCAACTACTTTTTGGTGGTATCATTACAAGCAAAATTCCAGTGTCCAAGTGAGAGAACGAAATGTATACTTTCTGAGTTCAAATACATTGAAATGATTGACTGTGATATAGTCTGATGTTTTGTTTTATTTCTGCTTAGTCTCAATCATTTTTTTAACCCCCAATCTTCCTGTTAAAAAACCTTTATGTGACTGATTTTCCTGTGCAAATTCCAAAAGTTATTTAAAATTCAGGTTATGAGTACATGCATTTTGATTAAGTAGGTCTTCCTGTTTACAATTTCAGCATTTGGGAGGGAGTGCAAACTAAGTACAATAGGTTACAAATGATATTTTATGAAGGGGGTCTTTTCTCTGCCAGCAGCTCTGGCCTATAGTCTTGCTTCCACACTGATGCAAGTTTTGGTGTGGTTTTCAGCTTCTGATGTCATTCTTTCTCCATGTGAACATTGCTGTGCTTTTCCTGCCACGGAATGCCTGTTGAACACCTGCTGTGTTGTCACAAGTGTCCATGATAGAGTATGAAAAATTTAATAAATAATTGATATGAAACAGTGACTGAAGAAAAAAAAAACCACCAATCCCCTGAAGAATGCATGTTAAACTCTGGGCCATACTAAATTAATTGTGTTTGCTGTCCCATGGGATCTTGTCACCTTTAGCAGCCCAGTAACACAGCATCAGCAGTGGATTGAACTCAATTCAGGGTGCCTCATACCCTGGAAATGAGAGGTTTGTTTAGGGTCTAGGTTCACATGTGCCAGTCACAGTCCTCCGGCTGCAGTCATCTGCATATTTGATGCCTGTGGGGATGTTGGAATGGTGTCAGCAGCTGCTCTGTAGATGCAGACAAGCTCTGAGCTCATCTTTTCCCCCAAGTCTCTGAGGAAGAAGAAGAAAGAGCTGGATTTCAGGTTTCTGTCATGCTACCTGTACCTGAATGACCAAACCCACCTGCAATACAGGATCAGAAAACACAGGATGAAATGCTGTACAGATGGAACTAAGAAGCAGTGGGAGCGTTATACCCTATTTCTTCTTTTGGGAAAGACAGCTATACACACATTGGCTGTTCAATCTGGCACTAAACCCCAGGCCCCCAGGGAAGACAACCAGTTTATCAGTGCCTCAATCGCTACTCCAATTTGCCATGCAGAAGCTCTCTCAGAGCTGCTTTCTGACAGCTCCTTCATGGTGGTTCTGTGCAAGTTCCAACCAGGAACACTATAATTGCTACAGGAGACCAGAGCTTTGCCTTGATCATGCCTTTCTTCCAAACTACCCACTGTATTGTGATAAGGCAGCACAGAGATGCAGTGGTGTCTAGAAAATCCCTGTATTTGAGGAGAAAGGAGATTCCTTGCATCCCTTGCAAGGGATGTTTCACAGAGGACCTGCCACTCACAGGCAGCTGTCCCCTCACACATCAGGGAATCTGGTCTTTCCCATCAGTTCACTTGCCAAGTTCCCTTCTACGCTTTGGAAGGATATTTTTTGTTTAAATGGGTAATCAAACAAGTGTATTTGCCAACCCCTCCTCTCTTCAAATGCTTGTTGCTTTGGAAAATGTATTTTATCACAAGCTACAGGGTATAATTTGGTGGGATCCCCCAGGCTAATCTATTGGCAGTCTATCACTGAAGTGTACTTAAAATTAGGCTCCACTATGAAATGCCACGTGTTGTTTAGGCTCTGCCAGCACACTTGCCACTGCCTTGAACACAAACCAAGCCAATCTCTGCCCCAAAGTGGTTACAGAAAGGGCATTCCAGAATCAATCCCTGTGTGACTACTTTGCTACAATCTGCAGTATGCCAAAAAAGGTGTGTGCTGTGCACTACAGACTGGGGCGGGTGCTCCACTTTTCTCACCCAGAAACTTGTCAAACCCTACAATATCTCTAACGAAGCTGCAAAAGGAGCTACAGGCAGAGAGGCAGGCAGTGACTGAACACTGCATCCCCAGTCACACACACACACCAAACGTAACACGCTGGGACAGTGGTGAAAGATCACACAGACACCTTCTCCCTTCATCTCTTCTCCTAACACCACCACTTACAACAACCTTTTATTTCTCTACATCGAGCAATTTCCGCCTGGGTTTGTGAGTGGGAGTCATGAACGCCGCCCAGCTCCGTACCTGAAGGGGTCTTCTTGCCTCCATCCCCGTTTTTCACGCTGGCCATTTCTCCTGCTTGTTTTTACACGACTCTCCGCCCTGGCTGCAGCGGCCCCGAGCCAAGCCCCGGTCTCGGCCCATGCCCATGCCCATCTCCATTCCACTCCCCATCCCGATCCCGATCCCCATCCCCATCCCCGGCCCCTTTGCGGCTCGGGGCGAACTGCGGGCGGGCTGTGCCACCTCGTGGCTGTTAGGGGAAAAAAACCAACCCGCTGCTCGCGTTACAAATTAAAATCTCCTCTCTCATAAATATCAACTTGTTAAACTCTGACTTCAGTTTTAAAAGGCAGAAAATTAAAATGTATACCTCTGTCTCAAAAATTCGGTAATTAGACATAATCCACAGGTGCTGTTTTAATGATGCCAGCCCTTCAGACACACGGGCTGAGCAAATGCAGTGCGTTGTTAACTAATTATGTTGTCTTAATTTGCCAATTTAAAAAACTTAAATGTCCTGAACAAATAAAATCGTTATCTCGGATTTCTTCACCGTACCTGCCGCCTGGCGCCATCTGATGCCTGGCACTCTGGGTTTGGCTGCACGGAGCAACATTTGGAGGGTTCCGGGAGGCTCTAGCAGCCCTCCGGCACCAGACAGCGATTGGGTTTGCAAACCAGGGATGCTCGCACCATCCTCACTAACAATATCTGATAGTGGCTTTAAAAGTCAGCTTGTCTCCCTCTATTACCTTTCCAACACGTATCTTAATTGACCAGGGAGAAAGCGTCGCTCAGGCAGCGTCTCCTATTGAACGGAGCTGAGCTGATTCCCCCACCCTCCCTGCTTTAAGGCAGCACGCAGGCATGGGTGGCATCTTCCCTCTAAAGGAAACACTTTGCATCTCTCAGTGCCGTTGTGGCCAATGAGAAACTTCCATCTAACTTTCTCCTCTCAAAAATGTAAAGTAAGAAAACAAAATCTATGCATCATTTAAAGATGCCCCAGGATAGCTTTGAATTATGCAATCCGCAGTTATGTGAGCTGCTGTTTAAGGGATTCTTTGGCTCTTTTGTGACACTGATCAATCCCCTCTTGGTTTTATTTAAAAGACCCAGTCACTGAAGCATTCAAACCACATTATTCACATCTTTCATTCACATGCCTGGAAAATAATGCAAATAAACACATAAGGAAGAATGAAATATATGCTAACTAGCTACACTTTTCACAGGTTGGCCCCTCTGTAGAAATCATTCTGAGAGGAAATAATGGGAGAATCAAAACCAGCTTTCAGTCTATTTTAATCCAGGTTCAGGTCATTGCCCTTGTCATTCAAAGGGTTTGTTCCTAAGGTGCAATCAAATTGCACAGGTTGAGGCTGTTGTGCAGAAAGGTCTGCTGCTCTGTGAAAGGCATTCCCTTGGCCTGTGTCTGAGCACTCCACAGGCTGTTCTAAATTACCCTGGCCTTTAACATCACAAGGTGCCCAGAAAAGAGATCAAGCACCTGTTTAACAGGGCATATCAGCCACTACACCATTTCCTCTCTCATATCTCTGCTTACCAGTGGCCAGCAGCAGGATCCAGGAGTGGTGTGGAATGCCAGGACCAGCTCTGTGTGATAAAGGTGTGCCCGGCCCTCTGGTGGCTAATTATCTGGGTACAATTTAAAGTAATCCCCAGAGAATCTGCTCCCAACCATGCTGTCTGTCAAGGACTGACAGTTAGAGCAATTTCCAAACATCCACAGCTGGGGTACTCATACAGGAAGATTTCAGAGCCATATTAAATTAACTGCCTTGAAAATCCTGGTGCTGAATACAGACTTGGGTTATTGATTTTGGAGGACTCCAAACACACTATTCTACAGCCCGCCTTCCGTTAGCCTCCTCCCCTGGGACCAGACATGGAAAATGATGCTGTCAACCCGCTGCCCACCATTTCCAGAATCAGCTTTAGCCCTTTGTCTCCCTCCTCTCCCAGCAGCAATCTGACTTTTTCATAGCTCATCCTGCAAGGTTATTTACCACTGTTGGAAGGACAACTGGGAAAAATTCCTAAGAGGGGGACTGTGTCCTAAAATCCAGATTCAGCTCCCCATGCAGCAAATTTTTACCATCCCGAAAAGACAAATGCCCTCTCACAAACAGAACCAAGGCAAATATATGGCAATGTACCCTAGAGGATGCTATCCTGGACTGGTATTCTGCGGACCTGGACTGCAGCCTTGTTCTGCCTCTGGCTTACTTTGTATGCATTTTCTCCACCTTGCAGTCAATTTTACAGTAGCTTCTAGCTCAGGCACTTAGGCATTTGAACTGCCAAATGAGGTTTTGAAAGGTGTGCTCACATTTGCATATATTTTCCAAGAACACATCTTTATTTATGCTTCTCTCTAGTAGTAAATTTTAATCCTGCTAACAGCAGGAATAAATGTAGTGGGCAGAATAAAGTAGACTCTAGGAGCCTAACTTTTTTTCTTATTCTCTTCAGACAATATATAGCCTTTCAAGCTTGCCTTCAAAGGACAAAAAAACCCTAAAAACCTCTACATTGAAAAAGGCTTACTTTTTTTTTTTTTTTTTTGCTAAGCCATAGACAAACGTATGTCCCTCTGTAGAAAGGGAAAAGGAGATTGAAACAGCCTTAAGACAACTGAAGTATCTTTTATTTCCTATACTATTTAACGATGGTTGCTATTACTTTCAGAATCTAGTATTTTGCAGGTAATAAAAAGAGTGAAAAATCAATCAAAACAACAGAGCTCATTCCTAGAGGACAAAAAATCTTCAATACATAACTGACTGCCAGAAAGCAAGTGTTAAAATATCCTGCATCAGGTAGAAGTGCTGCAATAAGGAATGGAGACAAAGCACAGAACTATAAAAGAGACAGCTCACATTTTAATTGAAGAATTGAACAGTGGCTGACAAGGCGCTGTGCTCTGCTTCCGGGGACGCTTTCAAAAGGCCGAGCTGCAATGCATAACACCCAATTCAGGCTGCAATGCTCCTGAGAGGGTTCAGGGACACAAACTGCTTTTATTATTGTTAGTTAGGCATCAGCAAGCCACTGAAAGTGAAAATCAGGCTTTCCCCACTAGGAACGCTTGGGAAGCTCACACAGAAATCTTACGGGAAAAGGTGGAGAAAGGAAAAATAAGCAGGAGGTTTTACAGAGTCTTAGTGAGAAATTATTGTCATTGCTTCTCAAAGAGAATGAGGCTGTCTTTAAAGCCTCAATTCTAATGCCATTAAAGTCGGTGGAAGTTTCAGAGATACTTGAATAGCAGAGGGATTTTTCCCCTTCTTCAGTTTTCCTTGCAGATCAAATTAATACAAAAAGAAATTGACTGATTCACCTATTGTTCAGGTCTCGCTTGCCTTGTCATACGTAAAGCTTGCTCCTAAGGTCTGCAGAGCCATATAGCATCTATCACACTTCTGAGCACTCCATAAATAAGCAGTATGAACTGTAATGGGAATACTAATGAAATGTGTAGTTTTGTGATTGAAAAATCTCCTTTCTTGAGTTGTATTTTTTAAGGAAAATTAAAGGGATGATTTGTAGCACCTGATGTCACAAAGCCTCTGAAGCTAATATATTGCTTGCCAAGCCACAATATTATGGAAACACTGATATTTTATATGTGGCACAGTCTTGTTATTTGAGAGGTATTCCACTGCCAATTAGAGATCCAACAGCTGCCACTGGCTAGGCAAAATTTTATTTAAAAAAAAGAAAAGAGAGAAAATATGTGAAAAGGAGAAAGGTAGCACACAGGCAGAGATACTTTCAACATGATTCAGAAGAGCATAGAGGGGGTCCAGCAGGGATCACGCTGCTGACAGAGGAGGCTAACA
This sequence comes from Ifrita kowaldi, assembly GCA_013398055.1. NCBI lineage: Eukaryota > Metazoa > Chordata > Aves > Passeriformes > Cinclosomatidae > Ifrita > Ifrita kowaldi. The sequence goes on from VZRS01005930.1 coordinate 1,239,715, forward strand.
GAGGGGGGGAAAGGCAGAGAGCTAAAAGAGCTGCTGATCCCAAATGCTACCTTCAAACTGAAAACAGGAATTACCATGTGGCATATCTAATAAATGAGGCTCAGAGGATTAAAACATCACATCTAAGGCTCTACAAAGAATTGCGCTGGATGGAATTAACGCCAGTGCTTCTGATTCCTCTTGGTGCTCTGCTGCATGTGTCTCATGTAGCAAAGAAAAGGGTTAAATGAAACCATAGAAGCAAGTGACTTCAGCAGATGTCTGACCTACTGCAGAGATTGCTGTGGAGATCTGCCATGGGAAACTGTATCAAGGCTCACAGATGAGGCTAATTGCTCCATGAGGGATAGAAGCCAGGAAATACACACAAAATACGAAAAAAAAAAAAAAAAGGGAAAAAGAAAAAAAATAAAAACAGAAAGAAAAAAATTTATTACTTTCTCATATTCTAAATTTGGACAGACCCAAGGGCCAGAGTTTTCCCAGGAAGAAGGAAAGGGAGTCTGTAGAAAATCCTTTTGCCTTGCATTTGTTTGAACTCTGATTTCAAGTAGCTTTTTGCCTCTCTTTGAATTCAGGCTGCATTAACAAGCACTTTGACTAACATTTAGGCAGGTAGCCAGTAGGGATCCTGACATATTTAATGTCCCTTGCTCCTTATGTATTTTTCAATTTTTAAACATAAGCCTATGAAACCAGGCATGTAAGTATTTTGTGTAATAAGACTGGTAAGGTCTTGTTATCTCTGCCTTCCATTGCAGAGCCTCTTCATTTCGTGATGATGCTGTGGTTTTGGATTATATCACAGTGGAAAAATCTTTGGAGCAGAGACACCTTTGCTATGTGTTGCTAGGCTCCCCAGCACAGTGGATGTGTAATTCCACTGCTATCTCTATTTTTGTATTTTTGGGACAGCTTTCGGCATACACGTGTTGACAGGTGCTGCTCTTGTCTTCCACCCTGTTGAGTCATAACCATAAAATAGTTACTCAGCTCTAAAGCAGCTGGATGCTGATGGGAACCCACGTTTTCACAAAGTGTTTTTGGAGCACAGGTTTAAATTATGAGTTTAATAACATATAATGGCATAGAACTTCTGTTAGTTAAACAACACAGCAGAGGAATTAAATGTATCCTTCTCAATCAGCCCTACAGCAGTAGAAAGCATTTTATATTCAAGTTTTAAACAACCTACAGAAATTATCAGGCAGTTCTATTAGACTTGGTCAGGAAAAGCTTTGGCACTTGATAAAAAGTTAGCAAAGCCAAACTAAACTGATTTAATATTATAACAGTTCTTCCTCTAAAACATATGTTGTTTAACAACTTCTGATGCCAAATTTTACAAAAACAAGGCACTTTTATTTTCATGAAAACATGAAAAATTTCATTGCCACATTTTTCTGTGAAAATTTTCACTTTGATAGAAAAGCAGCTTTTAGTTCAATGAATGTTGTGAATGCCTCAAAACAGATGTTTGCTGATAAATTAATCTCTATATCTGAATAACCCTTCTGTACAGCTGTTGATATAATAATTAAAATAAATAAAATCCTATTATAAACTGTTCTGACATGGACAATACTTTCTCTAGTACAATCTAGACATTGTTTTAAAAGATTTACCAGTAAAGAGGGTGGGTGAGATAAAGCAGCTTTCACTGTCATTGTTTTCCATTATTTCCCTTTAAGATTGCATGAGCATGTTCCTTCCACGCCAGTGCAAAAGTTTCCTGTTGCCAGTCTCTTGATAGTGTCCATACTGTCAGTTCAGTGACTTTAACACTAATTTTGTGGTTGCTTCATTTCTGGGAATACCTCCATTCAGTAAAGCTTCTAGGGCTGTGATGCCAGAAACAAAGAAATTACAATAAAATTACCAGTAAATAATTAAAACTAAACCTGTACTTCATACAACTAGAATACCATCTCCTGAATACATCTATAAGCCACAGTTAAGAAAAAGACATTTCTCATAAACATTGTGAAAAGGAAAGTAAGAAACTATTTAAATGTCCAAGCTCTCTACTGGAACTATGTGTATATGGGATTACAGCAGTGTAAAATTATTCACAGGTGTAAATTTTATTCAGGTTGAAGCTTCATATTATTCTTGATCATGTCTCATTCTTTCTTTCATTTAGAAATCTCTTTTTGAAACTCATTTCAATGATCAATCTTTTTATTATAAAAATTAAAGTATTTGCTGTAACATTAATTAATTTTTCCCTGCTGTAATTATTAGAACTGAGCAAATAATTCACAATGAATAATTCATCTGCTGAATGCAAGCTCATTTTCTGCTTGCTGAAAATCCAGCAGCAAACCTACTTTCCAGTTTATTTGTTAAGCAAAATCATCTGATCATTTTGGTAAATGTTCTTTTTCATGGATTGAACCTGAACATTTCCCTGTGAGCCTTTGATACACAGTGCTTGGTGCCTGATCTGCATTGGTACATCGTAATTGGTTTGGTGAAGCATGTGACTTTATTTAATTTTCTCAGTTTGGTGGGTATTACACTCTGGGCATGAGTACATCTGTATGTGAATTTAAGTATTGTTTTCCTGCCAGTAGAACTCAATTATTAAAATGTCTTTGGGGGAAAGACTCACTAAAGGAAATGTGAATATGTGAATCTATCAAATGCTGGGCCAGTATTTCCAACAATTTACTTACAGTTTGTACTCAGTTTTAAGCAACTATTGTGATATTGAAAGTGAAAATCAGTAGTATTAAATTCTGCAGCCATATTTTCTGACCTCCAGTTAAAACGTAAAGTGCTTCCATGTCGTGGTGGATATTAAGGAACACTTTGTGTGTCAGAGAGGTCTTTGCTTGTCATAATGAAAGAATGGTGCAAATGATGACTAGTACATCTCTAAAGATTTATTGCCTAAATTGAAGAAACTGGATAAAATTTTGCCAGAAGTGAGCACATAGGAAAAACGTTAAGAGGTGACTTCTACTTAAAGCAATCTATTCCTGACTGAAAGCCAGTGGGCTTGAAGCCCTGTAGGTATTTTCAAATATCCTTATTTTCCAGTTATGGTTTTAAGGTGACACTCCTTACCTGAACGATGAACCTGATGAACCTTGCTCGTACAGTAGTGGAGGCCCATCCCTTGTGTACCTGTAGGGCAAGAAAAATATCACCCTTCCAACATATGCACCATCCTCAGCCATACCCTGCTGCCCAGAATAGCTGGGTGGCTGATAGATGAGGAGACAGATTTCTTCTCCCCTCTCTGCATCTTTTCTCCTTTGATGTGTTTTATTGTTTTTTCTTTTCTTGAAAGACACCTTACAGGAATATTGCCTGTGCCTACAGAATTCAGACACCATGTGAAATAGTCCAAAGGCCATTTTCTTCACTGNTCTCTGCATCTTTTCTCCTTTGATGTGTTTTATTGTTTTTTCTTTTCTTGAAAGACACCTTACAGGAATATTGCCTGTGCCTACAGAATTCAGACACCATGTGAAATAGTCCAAAGGCCATTTTCTTCACTGTTGAATAATGGGAAAGGATCAAATCATTATTACATTAATTCAGGAAAATATTCTACCAAGCAGAGTTATAAGCTCTTCACAGGAAAAGGCAGAGGATGTTGGTCTAATGCGCAATGTGTAGCAGAGTTCTGCCTACTTGATTCCACAAGAAAAACTGTTGTTACGCTTGTTAACTGGATTAATGAGCTTTTCTTGATTGGCATAGGGTTCTGGTAATGCAAGAATTAAAAAAGATGTTGAAATTAACATTACCATTGCTTTAATGCAATTGAGAGAATTGCCTTCTCATTCTCCCAATAACCTCCGAATATCAGCTTTAATAAAATAAGATTCCAAAATTTTAAATAGTGTTGTATTACATTCTCAGTTTAATAAAATAACTTGGCATATAACAATACAGAAACAAGGGAGAGAATATAACACCAGCAGGGTTTCTTGTTCATTAAAAAATTGACTTTTTAAACTCTCAAGCAGATAAATTTGCAGCTTCTCAGCAATAAAGCAAAATAGTACATTTTGTGCTTCAAGATTATTATTATCTCTCAATAATCTTAAGTCACATAATAGGACATTTTACACAGCTGAATGTTTATTTCCCATTCTATTTTCTTCTCTTTGTCTTCAGTTTTTCGTTTTTCCATTACCCTTGAGCTTCTCAGAATCAATGCTCTGTAAAACAAACCCTTCCATTGCCTTGCTAGCCTTCTGTGCTCTCTACAGGCAACAATAAAGCTGATGAAGATAGGACACTTATAATTCAAAGAAGTTTTAAGAAGGATGTCCCTGCTGTGTCAGGCAGAAATCTTAGGTGGGCATCCTGGCATAAAATAAGTTTAATTAAAATGGTTGAAGTACACCTGCAGTCCTGATGCCTACATTTGAGCCAAGAGCAAATATTTCCTTCAGAGTCACTTCCAACGCACAACCCATGCCAGCATAAGTTAGATATTAAACCACCAAAAGTCTTCCAGAAATGTTCATTTTTGCACATTTACTTTTAAGGTAGTCTCTATGACTCGCTCAAATGTAGGATTTTGCATAATAGATTTATAAAATAAGGTGCCATAAAATAAGGTGCCATAAAACAAGGTCCAGGTAGGTAAGTGTTGTGCTTTCTAGATCTCTAGTCGTATTCTCAGGCATAAACTGACCATGAAATTTGGAAGGGCTTTTTTTTCTCAGGTTAAATTGCTAGGAACCACTGCTGTTTCTCCCTTATTCTGAAGCATGGGCAGTAATACCAAGATGTGGCTGTCCTGATGTCCCGAAAGAGCAAAACACTGAAAAAGGACTGTGGAAAGTTATACCTATAATCTGGGTCTTTAATTAATATGGGGTTGTTGGAAGGCATTTTTGGATGACAGGTATAAAGATGTGTGAGCATGTGTTCTCTGGACCAGGCTTCAACAGCATAATTTCATTATTTGATATGACTGATAGTGAGTGGACTCAGTGACCCATATAGCCTTTTTCAGTCTTCCGGGTGTTGAACATGTGTTCTCCTAAAAATATTTTTAATTGAGTTATTTATTGCAAAATAATTTTTCAGAAGCTTGTTATCTGTCAACTTAAAATACCTTTTCTTATTTTAAATAAATTCACTGGTATACATACTCAGCATTTGCTTGGTATGCCTTTAAAAGGAAGTCTGGAATATCATTTACAGGAGCACCCAGAATGGAAAATGACTGTCAAACTGTCAAAATTCTGGAGACTTTTCCTTTGACATGAACTTAGAACTTCTTTCTGTTTTTTCTTTGTTTTTTAGCACTTTACATCTTCAAAGTTCTTATAAGCATTTTGTGATCACATTTATTATTTCTATTTATAAAATATGACTGTCTCGAGGACTAACAAGACTGAAATTGGATTTTTTTTTTTAATTCACACACAGTTATTCACTCATACAGAAAACAACATCATCAAGCTTAAAATTTCCTTATATAGCCTCTTCTTCACTCCACTAGTACCTAAAAAAATTATATCAAGTTAAATCTAAGAGCTTTGAGTTAACACTAGACATTGCTTTGATGTCTCTTTACACCAAAAGACAAATTTGGGAACATCTGAAACCAGCCATGGTTTCAGCTCAGCTTAGACAATCATTGTTGATTGGACAAAGCAGCATGACATTTCAGAAATTTCACCAAAACACTACAGCAGCCCCATGAGAACCATGCAGTGCAGACTGGCACTGCCCCTCATGGAAACACTTGCAGCTGGAGGGCAGGAAGTTGTTTTCTACTTCTCCTCTGCCCTGTGTGCATCAGAGCTTGATGAGCCTCCCTTATTACCAAAAAAAGTACTCTTACAATCAGGCATTCCAATATTTCTAAGAATGAGCTCTCTTTCCAAAGCCCTGTAGCCAGCAGAAGTGGTTCAACCATTGCTGAAGCAAGGACTTCAACTGACTTCCATACCTCCAAGCTAAAATGTCATAACCCGCAAACTAAAGAACCAGGCTTTCACATTTATTTCCCTGTCTGTCAAAATGAATACTCAATTATTTACAAAAAGTGGAGCAGCTTCAACAAGCAAGACTGAAATGCACCAATAGGCATGCTAGAGAGATAGAAAATCTATATTTAAAATCACAGAGAGAGGGGAGCTGAACCTGCAGCTTGCACTTCCCAAAAGCTGCTGCAAACATTAGGACTTAAGAGACAAGAAAAAGGTGGTAAACAAAAGAATATAGCATGATACAGTCACTGTTGTAAATTAATTTCCCTTGTCAATTCAATACTTGCTCCCGAATTTCCTCTGCATTACTGTAGTGGCAAAAAATTCATCCAAAATTTTCTGCGGTCAACCAAGATATTCCCTTCAACCTAAAATTATTTTTAGTTTTGATTCTCAGGAGCTGGGAGAGAAGCAACCAAACAAATTTTCTTTTCAGGTTGACCCAAAATGACTCTTTTTTGTTGTTTGAACACTGAACCAAAAAAAACGAGATACATCTCTATTTTGAAGGTCAACAAAACTCAGCAAGGCCACTAGAAAGAAACAAGGAGTGCCTCTAAGAAGCAAAGGATATTTTTCCATACATTTTGTGATTCGATCCCAGGAAAACAGCTGTGAGAATTATAAACTTGAGCAAATAACTTATTCTCAAACTGCCAAGATAAAGAAATGTAAAGAAGGTGACCTGTAGGATCCTTGTAGTCCAAATAGTTAAAGGCGTCACAGAGAAACACTAGCACTATGAACTTCTTCTACAGCTAAACTTAAAGACAGTACACAGTTTGGAGTACTCATTACTTAATCTTAATTAGGAAAAGCTCATATTCCTAACCGGTCTCATTATTAGCCCTAAACTAAGGTCACTTTGGACCACCTCAGATCACCTAAGATTCTACCTGGAAGAAGAAGGGACAAGAAAAGGATAGTACATGTATAAGGAGTAGATGGCAGCTTCATAGCCAAAGATAAGTGGGGGAAATAAAACCCCAGCCCCTAGTCTTTGCTGACAGAGTATTTGCAGCCCAATAGGCTGATTCCAGAAATAAGAGGCTGAGATCCAACAAAGCACTGAGCTTGTTAACTGTAGTAATTTTGCTGTCAAAAGTATCTGGTTTGGGAGGATAAATATCCCCTCACACTCCCTTCTTGCAAGTTCTTTTCCCTGGCTCACTGATATTGCTTCCTACAGAAGCTGAATTTCCCTCATATATTTCTCATTCAAGTCTTAATTTCTGCTGTACACAGCCAGGAGATGCAGCTGTCTCAGTAGGAAATTATTGTGAAGTCAATGGAGCAACAGTATTTACACCATATGGATATCCAACATGCAGACTGGAGTATCACACAGAAAGACAAGCTATTCTACCCTGTCCCTAGCAAAATTTACAGGCATAATACAGCTCTGAAGGATCCCAAAGGAAAATATTTAACGTATGTCCCAGGAGACTCATATAATTCCAAATTACTAAAGTTGCTGCTAAAGGTCCATACAGATAAGGAGACCTGGCTAGCTGCTCTAGCCACAGGCTTCATTAAAACAGTCCAGGAAATGGCAATGCTACTATGTTATCACATTTGGGAGGCAAGGAGCCGATTAAGAAAATGGGCTGCAGCAGGAATGCAAGTAACCCCATGGCAGCCTTATTCAACATCCTTTATCCCTTTACATTGGGAAAGCCCCATTCAGAGACATGAAATTCGGATGTCCCTGGAGGGAGCAACAGCTCTGCTCTTCCATGAGCCTGTGCCAGTCAAAGGCAATCTGCCTTTCAGCATGAGGTTTTCACAGAGCTCAGCAGCAGCCCAGCGATTATTGAACTCGACGTGTTTCACATGCTTAGCCATGGGTTATTCCTGAGGCTCTCTGGAACTAAAAGTCTGGCCTCCCCAGGTCACTCTGGCTGTCAGATCAATCACACCAGTGTGCCTGCACCAGCAAAGGCAACCTAGGGACTGTCTCCTAGGGCTAGAAGGACAACATGCAGAGCACAGGAAAGGCACAGGGCCAAGAGTTACATGCCATGCGTGTATCCGGTTTGAAAACCTCTAATACATCCAAACTTGAACAAACTTGGGTTATACAGAGAAAACCACACTGGGAAGCAACTACACATCTGCAGTGCATATTTCTTTCAAATGGATCCAGGAAGCAGCAGGAGGCTCAGTCAGTGATGAGCAGCTGTAATTCAGCTGGAAGAACTGACTTCCTTCTGCCCCTCACAAGCTCGTAAAATACCCATCCCAGCATTATGAAAGATAGACTTGAAGTGAACTTGAGAGATCATCTTTCCACTCTTTGATCCAATTGCCATACTATATTTCTTTTTTCCCCCAGGTATTTTTCATATTTTGTTGGGGTTTCTGCAATTCCCAAGTTGGGGACTCCAAGTCTGCTCTAGACACTCAATTCCATTGTTTCTCCTCCCTTAGTGTAAAGACAGAGTCCTTCCTATTGTGGAAATCCCCTGTGTTGCCAGCAAAGTGCTGTCTTGGACATGGATACTGGATTATTCCTTTCCTCTTTATTGCAGCTTTGCATCCTTTCAGTTAAGATATCTTTCCTATGTAGAACACGACTTAATCTCACTGAGCCTTTTAGCACAACATTCCCAGGATACGGGTGCTCTGCAGATTACACAGGCACACAGAAATACCAAAATCATGATCTACTGGAAGCCCTTCTTCAAAATTCTCCTTTTCCTGGCAGAAATGAATTGATAGTGATTAAGGCACACAAGCCAACCCTGCTGCAAATAGCAAGGTGGAATTTTGTCCTCGTGTTCCTCATCTGACTGGAAGGTCTAGGGGACAGAGAGTGCACTTGCTCTGCACTCCTGCCACATGCAGCTCACGACCACCTGCCTGCAATGGGAGAAGCACAAACAACAATGAGTAGTTTGAGGGGACAGTAGGGTGAGAGGCAAGACCAAAAAAAAAAAAATCATAATTAAGGAGTGTTAAAATACCCTTTTAGGAACCGGTGGTATCTTATAGTGGTATCACAAGGACATTTGTGACAGAGTAAAGATCACTACTTTAATTATATTCGATACTCCACCCCTACCAGTTCAATGCTCTACATTGTCAAGGCAATGAAAAAGTTATACAGCAAAGCCATATATTTCCTAAAAAGATAAAACTGAAATATTCAGAATATACCTATGTGAATGAGAAAATTGTGGCTTTTGTTGAGTTAGAATGATTTGAAGTACAGCTTATAATGAATCAAAGTAATCACTTTATTTTTCCTCTTTATAATCTCTTCTCCCCTTTGTGATATATTGCAGAGACAGAATGGGTAATTTTATTTATTTATTTATTTTATTTTTTATTTTTAATGAACTGACTGGTCTTAGAGCTAATTTCTTGGCAGGTATTTTTTTTCCTCCTTCTACTAACTGACTTAATTAGAATAAAAACAAAAGTCAATCCGTGTTTCAAAAGATAAAACCTTTCCCTGGTGGGAGTGAGAGAAATTCCCAGCATCCTTCAACAGAACAGTTAATTTTCTATTGCTGTAGTTTTGAAAAGCTTGCAGATCTGCAAATAAAAAAAACGTAAACTGCATGTCAATATAGTGTTCTGCCCTGGTTTTTTATTCCTTGATTAGTTTCACTTTAGCCATAAAACAGGAAAGTAAACAAATGAAATCATGAATCTAAAGATCAGTGTGTTATAAAGGAAGCACAGTAATTCAATTCAGTAGACATTACCTGTTCAGCGAATGTTTCACTGGTAAACTCATTACCAGAGCTGCTCAGGGACATTCCCAATGAACCATTTTCCATCAGAATATGCAGTACCTTCAAGACACTTGTAAAATCAGGTCACTTTTCCCAAAATTTCATTTTGGAAATAAAAAAGTAAAGAAATTCTCCAGAGGGTTGAATTGCCTTTGACAGTGTATGCAGATCAAAGTTTTTATTTTAAAAAAAAATCTATCATAATTTGAATATTTCATTTGCGTATTACTATATTTTGCAGTGCAAAAATTGTCAACCTCAGAATTAAATGCCTCAATATTGTTGAAACAAACTGTTTCTAGCCACCTAATACAACTTCAAAGTAAACTTCCTTCAGAGAATTTTAAAATCTTTTGTTTCAATTCTCATACAGAATGCAGCCCAATTGTAAAACTTCAGAATACATCACATAGTGGCACCTCCTTTCAAATTCCACTTGCAGCGTTCAGGAATATGGTTTAATAGTGGACATGGCAGTGTTAGGTTAACAGCTGGATTCAATGGTCATAGGAGTCTTTTCCAGCCTAAAAGATTCTATGACTCTAACTCTTCTACTCACTACGGGATATAAATCAAAACCCTCCTTGCACCACTTAACATCTATTTTTGTTCCAGAGAGCTGTTTCCTCTGGGGGACAGTGTGAGAGTTGTCACATCCACTTCAAGACAGTGCAGGTCCAGTAAGCAGTTTTAGGAACTGATTTTTGAGGTGCTAAAAAAGGCCTGAAAGTCCCAAATTCTGCCAAAGTTCTACTATAATTTCCTGTCTTGTTTTATGTCAAATCAGGATAAATTTTCGTAAAGAATACAACCAGGCTAAAAGGAAAAGAATTACAAATAACACAACCCAGCATTTCTTTAAATGGTGTTTTACACAGTTTACCTTGCCCCCATCGGTGTCTGTTTCCTAGGAGCCAACACTGAAAATCAAGTTTAGAAATGTGATTCTCATTTGAGATTGAAGAAGATCCAGGAGTCAGAATGAGACCATACCAGTAAAAATCGAAGCATCCTAACTTAATATGTGTTACTTGTGCCCTAATAATGTTTGTCATAAGGATGCATTAAATAAGCACACGTGGTGTTTCTTTGTTCTGTCTTTGCTACTGCCACTCCATTTAGAGGATAAAGTAGTCTTTCATAGATGACTCAAGAGACTCAAGATGCTCAAGAGACTCCAAGCTCTTTTAAGCCTCAGTCTTCATTACTTCTGTCTTCCTTATGGATTTTTCAAAACAAGGTCCCCACATTTCCCATCTGTCTCTTTGGGGAAAATCCACATTGAAAACTTTAAATAAGGTTTGCTTCTTTGTAGACAGCCATGATGCACGGAGCAAGTATTGTTTGGTTTCATATGAAGAAGAGAATACGGAAATAAACATCAAGATTCTGGTTTCTGGAAAGGGCTGTTAGTAACCTCTGTAGATTGAGTGTAGCAAAGGTGTTTAATGTTGAGATAAGAAAATGAAAATATGTTTCAATTAAAGAGAGCATTTACTTGAGAATAGTTTGAGGACTACACAATCAGATGAAGCAATCTAAATCCTGGATTGAGGAAACATTTTGCTAATGCAAATGAAAGAAAAAGGCATGACCAGGAAAAGATTATTCTTGTAACAAAATAATGCAGTAATTTCTTTTTTTGTTACTTTAAAAACACAGAAAATGCCTCTACCATGAGTTTTTTATAAAATTAATCAGAATTCACAATCTGTACACAGCAGATTCCCCAAGTCACATTTCACATGCTCTAAACACTAATTAAAATCTGAGGCAAAGAAACTCTATATTGCAACATTTATTCCATTTTAAGATAATTTTGTGGGTTCCTCCCCTACAAAAAAAAAATTATTCTGCTTTAAAAATAAATACTTGTTACTCAGCTGCTCTTTTGTATTTTAAAACATGAAAATGTAATTCCTCATCTATATTCATACTCAACAGGTGTGGATATGTTCCCTGTAGATGTCTAAGGCTGATCATATTCTCCAGCACATAAGGCAGTGAAACACATACCACACAAACTTTGCCAAATTTTGTAAAACTGATCACTTCAAATCACAGACAGTTTAGGAAATATGCGTGTATGTTTTTACTTCCAGACACAGCAGTAAATATCTTATTCCTCATTCCATACATCAGCTTCCTGAAAAAATCCTGTGTAAATTTCAGATTTATATAAATATGCTTTCAAGTTCAAAAGTGTAACTTCCTGCATCTTTCACCTTTTAACTTCTCTGGAGTACTGGTTCATTTACATGCATTCCCCAGCCTAGTCAGCTTCCCATGGTATTGAATCTGACCTTGTCTCTGTGTGATCAGGTCTGTGTCCAAGTATGAAGCACTGAAACAAGATTTGGATGTAACTGCTGGGAAAAAAACCCAAACAGACAAAACAAAACACACCTCTCATATTTTATTTTAGCATAAATCATTGATAACATCCAGGTGGGTTTTTTTATCTTGAATAAATCATAGAGTGATGAGCTGCATCATACATGTTGTAGGACACCCTTTTCAAGGTAGCTGGAAGTCTCTGTGCATTGAGTTTGAACTGGGCTAGTAAAAATCCCGTGACTTTTTGCCCTTATCCTTTGAAACCTGCTTTTGCCCCTTTGGTCCTTGTTCTTGTGCAGAGTTTCAAAGTATATTTCCATTCACGTTCCCTCCAAGAGCATTGTTGAATCAGATTTTTCTAACCCTTTTCCCTAGCATGAGTACTGTTTTACCACTTTGCATTCCCTAATGCTAGCAACCTTGCTGAGGAAGATCTGTGATATCTTTCAGACAAGACAGGCAATATGTGTCAGGCATGTCGCCAGCTCTAGGTGACTCATCACATATGGTGGCACCAAATGAAACAGGTTTTTTTTAAATTAATCAGAATTTGTAAGCCATACACAGCAGATTCCCCAAGTCACATTTCACATGCTCTAAACACTAATTACAATCTGCCATTCAAAGCTGAGATGCAAAGAAACTTTATATTGCAACATTTATGTTATTTGAAGAAGAGATTCTCAAAGACAAAAGGGCTGTGATATGCTTGTCTCACTAACATGCAGGAGGTATTAGGTGCTGCCTGGATGAAAATTGCTTCTGAAAGTGAGGAGTTTTACTGTGTTTCATATTGCATCACGAATTTTTCATCATGTCATTGCAAAGCCATAACTCTGTTCAAGTTCATTCAAAAGGCTCATGAACTCTGGCAAACCTTTTGATAAATATCTGAGTTTTAAGGCAAATTTTATGTTACACCATCAACATTACCAACAGTTTTAATACACCTCAGTATGTTGAGTCTGTATGTGGCAGCATATGTAATCCAGGCAACTGCACAAATCATTGCAGCCATTCATTCAGGTCTGTGAGCCATTGTTATTAATGCAATAATTTTGTACTCTTTATTGGAATAATTTGGTACTATTATCACCAAAATGTAAGTTTCTTCTGTTTTTCACTTTCATGCATTCATCAGTTCTAGTCACACAAAGATTATATTTTTTCTTTCCATTCCTCTTCTTCTCACCCCTTCTCTCCCTTAAAAAAGTTGGAGATTTTCTTTCAGAAAAAAAAGTGACATAGACCGGCTCACCTCCATCTCTGGCCCTGACACATATATTAAAAACTCAGAGCAATTATTGGGTTTGCATCTAGTTTTGGATGCACGACACTGCGCACCACCCGTATCTCTTCAAAATTGAAGTCATTCTTCTAACCTCTTCTGCCCTTCATGCCCACATAGCACAAGTGTAATTAACTCTGTTAATTCTGTGATTACTTTTGAATTTTATATATATATAAATATATATATAAATATACATTATATATTCGTGTGGATAGAGCGTATATATGTATATAATTTATATTTGTTAAAATAAATATACTGGAAGAGAAAGACAAGAGAGAAACCCAGTTAACAGAGCTTAGCATTGCCCTGTGTTGTTATTTATGATAAGTTACATGCCAGCTGTGTGAACAGAGCTGATCATGAGAAAGGGCCAGCCCACAGAGCTCCCAGATTCCAATTCAAGCCACCAGTGGGTTTCTAATATGCATCATGCCCACAGCATTAAATTATCTGAGTGAAAGGAGAAAAATGCTGCTCCCCCGCACAGAAGGAACAACCACATGTAAGCAATAAAATCAGTTTACCCTCAAAGCAGAGTTCATAGCCACTTCTGTCAAAAACAGTGCTGAAATCCAGTAAAAATCAACACCTATGGTTGAGAAGTTCATGTTTCATAAGCAGTATTCTCAATCCCACTAATACATCCATAAAATTCCTTAGACTGATCATCTTTTACCAGCAGGATTGGTAGTGGTTAAATAGGGACACGAACATAAAATCTAAGAAGATTATTTTTTCTACTGGCAATATTTTATTTTTAGGAATACTTTCTGTACACCTTAGACTTATCATGGTTACCAGGCTACCTGTCTTTCAAACTTTGTTCTGAATTTTTCAAGCACACCTTATTGAGGATAAAACATCTCACCCAGGAGATGACGCTAACACTGTATGCTGTACAAAAGACAACTGGGGAACAAGGTCAAGCACTGCACCCATCATCACTTACAGTGCTTCTCTGTGAGCTTTCTCATCTGCTCAGCTCTTCAAAGCATCTTCCCAAGACAAGAGAAGACCTGGGATATCCGTCACACCAGGAACAGATCCAGGGAGATAGCATGGATGATATTGTACCATCCTTGGTTTCCTCCATCTCCGTTCCCCAGGAAGTAACACAGTCCCCACGGCATATGAGGTCCTTTATGGACAGTCATCAGCAAAAATGTGGAGGTTCCCGGTTTTCTCTCACTAATCTGTTGGCCACTGAGGTATTGAGCCTTGAAATGTGGTTTGTAAATTAAGCGTAACTAAACAAAAAAGCAGCTCTAACTAAAATAGCTCAGCAGGCTTTGCACTCTCAGGTACAGTGTGCTGTACAGTGAAACCCTAGATGTGCAGCAAGTACCTATTTCATGCTATAATAAAACAGCACTCTGCTGGGTGACAGCACAGTCTTCACATCATTTGAGTGCCTTTGAACTTAAAAAACCCAAACAAATTCACACAACATAGCTTTTATTTCCTAAGGACATCACATGGGCTACAGACAAGGCCAAAACTGAGTGCCACGCCATGTGGAGAGTCTGCTTGGAAGAGATTGAACTTCATCAGTGAGGGGATGAGCCAGGCCATGCTGACCCTCTCTCACTCAGTAGCAAGAAGACAGCTGGGGGATTTCACTGCCTGCTACCACAGCTGATCACAGCAGATAATCTGATCCATAAATTCATCATGTTCTGTTTTTAAACCTCTGGACAAGGACAGAAGGGAGTTTTGATGTCATTAGTCCACTTGGCAACCACTTGGAAGGATGTTCTGAAAAATCATTACTCTGATCAAAAAACAGTCATCTAGTTTAGAGTTCAGTTATTCCTAGCCAATTTACATACACTTGTACTTAGGCCAAAATTGTTCCTTAGGCTAAGCAGCTCTTCTTTTTTCCCCAGCTGCTTATTCCTGTTTGATGCATTTTTCTGAGCTGAACAAGTTTTAAACTTTCTCTTACAGGTGATGAGTGCTTTGCCTCCTTGGTCATCTTAGCAGCCCTTCTCCAAACCTATTCTACTTTCTATTTATCATCACTTTAAAAAATGGTTATTTAATGCAGAACATGTTCTAGAGTCTTCCACCTGCTGCAATTATATTAATGGCACAGCAGAAGCTTGATTTCCAGCTCTTACAGTGAGCATCCTTCCTTAATTGGTCCATACAGTAAGAAGTCAGACATGACAGATGCCTCTAAAATCTGGATTTCTAGGCTTGCAGTTTTGTATATTAAAAATCTTGTTTATTTTTAGACATGGGAAGCTGTATTGGGCACCATTCCTTTCATTTTTTGGGGGGGTTCAATTTATCAGCCTCAACGTAGGTGGCATAGAGTCTGGGTCTATGCAGCTGTCATCACAGTCTCCTGTAGTTCCTGTGTTGAATATGCCATTTCTTTGCTGTTGTATTGGGTTTGTGTGTCAAGATTTTTGTAATGGGGAGCTACAGGGGTGGCTTCTGTAAAAAGCTGTCCCCTTCTGTCTGACAGAGCCAATGCCAGCTGGGTCCAAGATGGACACTCCACTGGCCCAGGCCAAGCCCGTCAGTGATGGTGGCAGTGCCTTTGGGGTAACAGAGTTACAAAGGAGAAGAAAAACCTGCACAACAGCAATTGCAACCAGAGAGAGGGGGTAACATATGAGAGGAACAGCCCTTCAGACACCCAGGTCAGTGCAGAAGGAGAGGGAGGAAATGCTCCAGCACCAGAGCAGAGATTCCCCTGCAGCCCCTGGTGCAGACCATGGTGAAGCAGCTGTGCCCCTGCAGCTGTGCCCCTGCAGCCCATGGAAGTCCATGGGGAGCAGAGATCCAGACAAGAGCAGGTGGAGGCCCAAAGTAGGCTGTGACCCCGTGGGAAGCCTATGCTGGAGCAGGCTCCTGACAAGACCCATGTCCCCGTGGCGAGAGGAGCCCAGGCTAGAGCAGGTTGGTGGCAGGCTGCAAGACCTCATGGGGAACCCAAGCTGGAGCAGTCTCTTCCTGGGGGGCTGCATCCTGTGGAATGGACCCCTTCTGGAGCAATTTATGGATAACTGCAGCCTATGGAAAGGACTCACATTGGAAAGTTCATGGAGGATCGTCTCCTATGGGAGGGACCCCACACTGGAGCAGAGGAAGAGTGTAAGGAGTCCTCCCCCTGAGGAGAAAGGAGCAGCAGAGATAATATGTGATGAACAGACCATAGCACCCTTTCCCCACCTCCCTGTGCCACTTGCAACAAGGAAATAGAGAAATCATTAGTGAATTTAAGCCTAGTGTTTTAAACTTCGCTTTTATTTTCTTGTTATCTTACTCTGATTTGTTTGGTAATAAATCAAATTAATTTCCTCAAATCGAGTCTCTTTTGATCATGACAGTGATTGGTGAGTGATCTCCCCCTGCCCTTACTTTGACCCATGAGCCTTTTGTTATATTTGCTCTCCCCTGCCCAGCTGAGGAGGAGAATGATGGAGCAACTTTAGTGGGCACCTGGCATCCATCCAGGCTCAGCCCATAGGTACCTTACAGCACATCATATGGCACTAGAAGTTTATGTTTAGGCAGCTGAACCACATCCTAGATACCTCTACTGGAGGTATTCTCATCAGAACCTGTCACCCTATGTAATATATAAACATTTCCCTTTGGTGAGATGAATTCCATAACCCAGTATTCAAACAGATGTGTGTGTCCAAAGTGTAGCTTTGCCTTCTGGTGAACTTTTCTGGAGATATTTCTTTAAAATATTTTTCTAAGTTTATTTTGAAATAAATTTAATGGCAAGTCAGATTTTTTAATTTATTCACATATTTCATGGTACAAACAGCAACATGAAGTACAGAATATATATTTTCAGTCATACAAGTAATGACATGACAATCTACATTTCTGCTAACATGCGTTAACGTGAATAATTTGATAATTAAAATGTTCTAATTTTTGAAGTGTTATGATGAACAATTATTACCCAAGACTGATGGAAACATCTTATCTTTATAGATTAATCTATGTTGCAATTAAAAAAAATCATACTTTTGATCTAGAAAGTTAGATGACTGTTTATGAATCTAAGGAATAGCTTTTTGCAGTATCCTAGAAAAGCGTTTCTCAGCCAACACCAACATTTTGGAAAGACCTTCCGCGCTGGTGAGTACATTAGCCCAGATTCATCCTGCTCCACTTTAGGCACCAAACTGAAAGCCCTAAATTGCAATCTGTATTAATCTGTAATTTCTTTCACAGATCTTTTAACTGGCTAGGGCCATAGACAGAAAGGATTGCAGGGGTAAAATAGGATTCTTTAAAATTACATTCTCTTTGAAGAAAACAGGAAAATAAATGAAATGTCTGAACACCCGCAGGGAAAGATCCCTTAATTACAGCAGGTCTTTCTTCCTACAAAGCTGGAATTTTCTGCAGTTCAGCTTATGAAAGTTGACAACATCTTTACTATGAATATAAGGAACCCATAGAAAATAGTAACTAGTCCAATCTGCCTTTATCTCTTTTGTTTCACCTTAATACGTTAACAGATGAGAGCAAGACTCCCTCCTTCCAGCTAATTTTCTCTGACTCTTGCTTTGCTGGAGCACAGGGACTCTGTTTCAAATGCTGTGCATGTACTTGTGAAGGCTACTTCCACGGTCATTACACACCTTCCTACAGTAGGAATGACATCTTAAGGAGAGCCTGTTTTCCAACTCTTACTTCCATGATGAATGGTCTAAGTGTTCAGCAGTCAAGCAAAAATTGATAGTAAACTTATCTAACACTCCAGATTTCTCTAGCAAGCTACTTCTGCAATATGGGTAGTGCTTAGGTGTCTCAGTAGGGCTTGAAGAAGAGCTTGCGTGGGAAATAAGTGCTCAGCTCCCAAGTATGTACATGTATATGTGCCTGGAGTTAGAAGCCCAAGGTTCAAGCTAAGTACAGAGCTAACTAGTAAATGTAGATGGCATTAAGCTTAGACAGTCCTGAAAAACTGGACACTTCAATTGATGCCTGGGACTTTAAAAAGTTTCAAGAAACTAGGTTCCCATATGCAGCTGATGTTTCTTATTATTTTGTGCTGCCTGAAAGTCACTAGAAAAAGAGGTGCCTCCAGAGGATTATTCAGCCAGCTCTGTGAATTGTGAATTGTGAATGTGACTCTGGAGATGCCTGACACCATTGATTACAGAGTCAATTAAGGTTTTAAGTTAATTATTCAGTTAAGCTATAAATTAGATGAGATGCACATGAGCCTGATTGCTTCCATTATTTTCATAATCCAGGTCTTGGAAGAGGATGCTCAAAATAAGAAATTATGCTTTATACATATCATATAGATCAAGTACCATCAAAAATATAAAGTAGTAACCACTTCACGTTTATATGTAAATACTTTGGTCATTCATTATATGATGTCATAGTTGGACTTCTAAGGGGCAACTTCTCTCACCTCACCTTGACACCTACAATAATTACAATATTTACATATTGTCTAGATTCCCTTTAGATTCAAAAGGGTGAGGTAGGTGTTTCATGATTCATCTGGCATATTGAAGTTGTCTAGCTTCAGCTGAGAGGTGTTGCACACTAGAAGTGCCTATCTCCTTTGCTGGTTTCAAAGGAATTCTAAATGGCTAGCTCTGACTTGGATGTCTACAACTCAAATGTAAGAGAAATTAACCTCTCCCCAATTCTACTTGGTACACAACAGCATAATATGCAATTCTGCTTGTGTGCTATGAAATAATAAAAAGATACAAAAGCAAAAGCATATTTCTGATGATAATTTTAATTTCAAACTGAAATTTTGTAAAATATTATCATTTTCTTTACAAATGGTTTTGGGGGAAATGAACTTTGAACAATGAGGCTCAGAGAAAATTTGAAAATCTGGACATCTCCTGTGAAGTAGAAATGCTAGGTTTTGAACAACACTTTTCACTTAACACAAAACTATTTGCATAGATTATACTAGGGAGTGATAGAAATACTTGTTCCAGTCCCTTAAAATCAATCAGTTGATGATGTCTAGGTACAAAACAGAGTCTTTATGTGTGGTTTGGAATAAAAGAGACCGTGTAATTTTGTATTTTACACTTAAAGACACTCAGCTGAGAATGCCATGCACACATTACCATCCATAATTTAATTTTGCATGTAATTTCATGCACACTGTGAATCCATCTCAAGCCTACTGTGTCTACAGAAATCTCATATTTTGTAAGCAAATATCACTTAGGCTGCACACCTCAAGTTATTGTTCAGATAACCAATCAAAAGAATGCAGCCCAAAGACACATGTACTAATTTGATAAATTACTTCCACAGATGTATTTATCCCTTGACTAATGAAGACTTTAAACCCCTAAATAAGTGAACAAAGGAGTAATGTTCCCAGAAGCATTTGCCTAAAGTAATTTGAGGTTATTTAGCAACCAGCACAATGCACGAAGTCACCGTAAATTCAAGACTGCATGCTCCATTCTGTTCAGATTTTACAGAACTGGCAGGGAACTGAAAGAGCAGTTCATCCCCTGCTTCAGTGATTTCTTACGAGGTATTTTGCCATAGAGCTTGCTGGATTTTTTAAAAAGGTTTTAAACCAGAAAAAAGTTAACCTACAGGGTGACATATATTGAGGAAAGAAAGTACTGAAAAACATTGTGCTGTATCCCCCTTTTCCTTCCATTTATTTTCGCTTACAACTCTAACACAAGGCTCAGATTTTTTAGTAGATTGGCTTTGTAATATATCACCTGCCTTGAGACTCCAGTGCAAGTTTGCTCTGCTTCCAGCTCCCACTCTCTGCTCATATGGAGTTTAGAAGTGTTTAGAAGAAAACTGCTGGTTAATCTGTGCAGATCCATTGGAGTGGCCCAGCACATCAGGACCAGACTCTAGCACAGGCATCACACCTGCCCCTGCACCCAATACCATATGTAGCCTTGGACTCCACAGGGAAATCCACTGAGTTGCTAGATGAATGTTCATTGCAGAGTCCCAGCAACCCTGATGTATCCAGCCTGTACTTCTCATACTGCACATGCACGGCTGCCTTGCAGCCACCACATGTTTGTCAAGGAGAGTGGAACTTCACTGAAGACAAAACAAACCATCAGAAGCCCTTGATACAGGAGCAAGAGGCAGAAAAAGTTTGTGGTTTCTGGTAGTTAAGAGGTGAGGTGGTTTCACCTCAGAAATGGCCCCACTTTGCAGACTGACCATCAGCTTCACTGCAGCTGGGAAAAGATTTGAAATGTTCAGAGAACTGGAACTAAATAAATACTACGTTCTTTTTCATATCTTAATTAGACATGCTTAGGGAAACTACTTAGATGGACTAATTATAAATTAAATACTGCTTCACCAAGATGTTTTTGTAATAAGGGTGGAAGCTGTGATGCAGTCTGAAGTTATTATTAAGCATAATTGCAACATTAAGAAGACTACAGAGAATCTATCAGTTGTGAAGGTTGGAAGCTACAGCACTGTGTCACTTGAGCAGAATAGCCTCTTCTAACATCTTCACATAGAGAACTTTTAAAAGGACTGACCTTTAACTGAGAGGAAGCAAAAACGACCAGTAGATTTTAAGACTGAAAAGCATGTATGAAGAAATCTGTGAAAAAAAATAGTAAAAAAAGAATATTCTTGGAAACCTATTAAGTGAATAACAACTAAATAATAGAATTTATATAAACAAAACATAAAACAAATATTTTATTTTTAAATAACGATATTCTTGTGGCATGATAATTTGAAAATTGTTATCAGTGTGTGAATTTCCTGTGAAGACAGTTTAAGCTCTCATCACATGTATAAAAAGATTATGCGCTCAAAGTAGGCAAATACACACTTTCTTCAGCAAAAACCATTTCCAAGTTCACAGTTTTACAGACCTATTTTAAAAGGCTCACAGTCTAGTGTGAAAATAGGTAATTGTCTTTTTTCCTCTTTCCCATATTGATACAAAATCTATTTTGTTGGGTGCAAAATTCAACTAAAAATCAGCTAAATATAATTGTAAATAGAAGTAAAGCTGCAAGAATGTCAATAACACATTTTAAATACACAAAATACTTAAGAACATGGGGAGTATGTTTCACTTGGCAGATGCTGCCAGCTCATATGCAGCATTACTGCTTCCAATGAAAAAACTTGCCAACCAGACCTGATCTCTTGTTTAGATATATAACTATAGTATTTTCAGGGAAGAAAATATTTCTTCTTCTTTTGGGATGGAAACATCATCCTTAACTTCAGAAAACCAGGATGTACAAACTTGCGGATTTCACTTCAGGCTTTGACTGGCATTCAAGCTCAGAGTCTGCTGCTCTGAACCCCAAAGTAGGAAAATTAACTGTGCAACATTTTAATAAATGAGGAAACAAAGAAAAAAAAAAACAAAGAAAGATAACAATCAAACAATATTAAAAAACCAAAAAACCCCAAACAAATAAACAATATTTAAAAACACAACATAAACCAAAACAAAACCAAACAAAAGAACCCCACAAGAAACCAAAACAAAGAAACAAACAAAAAAAGGAGTGCTACTTTGGAAAAAACAGGAACCCATGGTTGCCCAGAGAAACTGTGGATGTCCCATCCTTGGAAGTGCCCTAGGCCAGGTTAGAGGGGGCCCCAAGCAGCCTGATCTAGTGGGTGGCATCTCTGCCCATGGCAGGAGGATTGGAACTAGATGATCTTTAAGGTCCTCTCCAACACAAGCCTTTGTATGATTCTCTAATTCTATGAAGGAGCAAGTAGCGATAATTAAAAACTCTGTCCATGGGCTAAGCCTTCTTCAGCTCCTTGTTCTGGTGGGAGGGTGGCGTCAGTCCCTCCTGATTCTCCTGCCTATGAAATACTTCCCCTGTGAAGAAAGTGTTGTGATAGAGGTACCTGGCACAGAGCTAATGAAGAAAGCCATGTGTGGCTGCAGGACAGCTTCAGCTTTACTGACTTTCTCACTACTCTTTGGGTGCCTTGAGAGGCAGAACCCCTGAAGTACCTCATTCCTTCATCAGCGCTGGAGAGAGGCAGGCAGCTTTGAAGGCATGGTAAGTCAAGACATGTAGCTTGGAATCTTCCTCCAGAGGCTTTTAAAGGCCCTTACTTCATGAGAAGTACTTCTCTAGATGTCTAAAAATTTTTACTAAAGCTCAAAGCTAATGTTAAATGAGTTGGTTTTCCCTCTGGCCTCTTCCCAGGACCCCTCATTAGGAACAGACACAAAAGTATAGATAATATCTATTGTATGTATGTGTTGGAGATACTGTCTGCTAAAATCACGAGAAGACCTTGAGAGCTGAAGGAAAGCTATAGAAAAAATATACATAAATAATATATCAGAGAAAGTGAGGATTTAATAAGTAGAAAAAGTCTCAGATAATAAATTTGACTTTTAAACAGGAACAAAAAATGTCACTCTTACTTGAGCTGGATTTTAATGCAATCTTCAAGGTGTAAGAAGTGTGGAAAATCAATAGCAAATCCCAGTGTCCTTATGCTGAGATATTCAAAATGTTAGCTCTAATGGGAGTCATATAAAAGCAGCCATAAACCAGTGCTGATCAGTTCACACGTGCTGTAAAGAGATACAGTTCAGAATTTAAATACCTCATATATCTTTTGTAAAAAGCTTCCCCCCCCTACAATAATAAGTTTAAAAAACATTGCAGTCTTTCTCAAAACTGAGGCCACAGATGTGAAGATAGATAATTTTTGAGAAATTATTTTCTCTTCTTGGGTAATTATCATTAATGAAAGAAAAAAAAAATCTTGAATCCTAATAAATCAGAGACAGAATTGACTGACCATGCATCCAAATTGCTGCATTATTCACACTGGAATTACTCCAAAGATTAGCTACAAATTGAATTTATGGTTTCATTTTTCATAACTACTGTGCTGTGACAGATGAGAGGAATCTCTGAGAAAAATGACAGTGATGGACCCAGATTCTTAGTGCTCTATCTTCAAGACAGAACTAAACTATCTCTATTTACTGTTAGGTTTTGTACAATCTATTTTGGCAAGCATAAAAAGCTTTTATGAAATACAATATATCCTATTTTATACATCAGTCAGTAAGAAAAAAAATCACAGAAAACCTCAACATTTCATTTGAAAAAGGAGGCCAATCAAATTAAAGCGAAGTTTCACAGACACTGTACAGACAAAAATACCACTTTATACCTATTTAAAAGCTTGCACTCTATCATCACTGTGCATCTTACTCTCTTCCAAGGGATCCTCAATGTCTGTGTAATATATAGAATATGGAAGAAAATTAACATACCAGTGTATCATGAAGTGGCCACACCACACCAAGGTTTGGGATCTTTGTTGGGGGGTTGGTTTGTGCTTTTCTTGTACTGTACATAACAGAAATGGAGCTGGACTACTCAGGGTATTTTGGCAATACAAGCTATAAATAATAATTACAATAATAATCTCCAAGTTCAACAAAGCTTCTGGGCTAGTTCATAAAACCTGAAATACTAGAGTGCCAGATATTAGAGACAAATGTTTTGCCCCAAAATGGCTTTTATGTATAACTTGTATCAAACAGGAAAAATAAAAACATGGGGTTTTTTTCAGGTTTTCAAACTGGGTTTGTATAGTCCGGGCCTCTTGGGCTAGAAATAATTGAAAGCAAGTTTGAGATTACACTTAGGTCACAAACACAGTTGATGCCTGAAGCTTTTCAGGGACAAAAAATACAGGAACATTCATAATGTAAGTTAGATAAAGTCAACACAAGTGTTACAGAAAACTGCAGTTTAGGTATTTCTAGTGAACTAACTGAGAACCTGAATTTTTCTTTCATATTAGAAAAATATGGTTTAATAACTGCACTAACAATGAAAAGACAGAATCTTTCACACTTATTCATATTAACACTGAAAATCCTTTCCAAGCAATATCACTGTCTCTAGTGCAATCTCCAAAGTCTGAAAAACAAGAGAATCTATCCCACTGCACCCACAGTTTATGGTGCAGGGTATGTTTTTGGTGCATTTTACTTTTCTTTTGCAGTGCAGAGACTCATCTAATGACTCCACAATGAGCACAGGAATTCCAGCAGATCCACTAGCTCTCAAAATTGCTAGCTCTTCTCCCAGAATTCAACTCATAACAACACCAATAACAGTGACATTAATGATAATTGATAAGAGTTTTCATTATTCAGTTCTCCAGCTGGATTGGTATTTGTCCATTTTACAGATACCAAAAGCCAGGCATAGAAAATATTTTCCTCAGAGTAATTCAGCCAGGCAGAACACATATCTCCAAAGTCTCAGTCTACCACCATTCACCAAGGTCCTCTAAAAGTTGATGAGAGTATTTTATCCAGAAATTCATCCTAAATCATGGGGGTGATGCACCCCATCATGTGTTTCAAAATGTTGGTTTCCTGATTGTTGAAATAAATACATCTGCTGAAGTTTGCCATGGCTTACTTCATACCATGCAGTCATATTTCCTCATAAGATGGGACAGAAGCCTGGCAGGGGAAGATAGAAGAAAGTGCCTGCTCAGGCCTTGCTCAGATGTGCAACCAGTCCATGGTGCACACCCTAGTCCAGGAGCAGGGTAATTCTCCCTCCCCCTGAATACCCCAAAACTTCCTTATGAACTCCATACACAAAAAAAAAAATCCATTTGCTGTCCTGATATCATGATAAAAACAATGGCATAAATATGCAGCAGGATAGATCAAGGAAGAAAAATTATCTGCCTTTGATGATAATTATATATAACTGTCAAAAAACTGCGCAGTTTTCAAAGCACTGCACAAAGTTAAACTAATGAATCAACACAACGCCATCCTAGTTATTACAAAGTAAATTAGGTGATGTTAACCTTATTTTACATAAGAAGAATAGAAAAGGAAGGAAGGACCTTCTGTTTTAAACTTGGCATAATTAGAGCAGCAGCACATTTATGATTGCACACACATACTTTCTCTATGGAAAAAGAGTCCTAAATTGTTTATTCAAGGTCACAAAGAAGGTTTAAGGCAAAACAAAGAACAGACCAGTGCTCCACCTAATTTTTAGGCCTGTATTTTAAATGAAAGGCTCTCCCTCAATATGCACACAAGAAATTGCTAGTCTTATTCTTTTAAGTTTTTCACTTTGGCAGATACACAATCTATATGCAAATAGTTATGCACTTATTTTTCTGTAACTGCATAAGCAATGATTTGAACTGGCTGCATTAGGGAGCAGCATGAATTTGGCAATGGAAATTATAGTTGTGAACATTTTCATGTCCACTCTGTCACAGCCTTAAGACCCTGGTTTGGCACAATTAAATCAATGGATGCTGAATCCCAGTCAAACAGAGTATGTGAAGGACTGTCTCCTACTTTTCAATCTGCTTTCATAATAGAGCATTTTTCATGGAAGAAACATAACCAATTTGAAGCAGAGATAACATTAGCTACTTCTAACAAGTATCTTATTTGACCTGACTGCTGTTTCCTTTGAACTTTGAAAATGTGGTTGTCTTTAAACTGCACTCTTTTATGGGAGCACAGTTTGCAAAGAAACACATAGGAAAACTTACAGACCATTTTCTAACCTTCTCAGTTAATTTCTACTGTATATAAAAAATTGGTAGCTTCATTAACTATTTTATTCAGACATTTACTTTACATTCATTTAATTTTCTATAATATTTTTTGAAATATTGAATATTAAACTGTTATTAAAGCAAGTCATAAGTTACATCATTATGACTGTACACAGTATATTGTCTGCTGTGGTATGTTATTCTGTGCTTACTAACAGTATTACTTTCTATTATTATTTGAAGCTACATATCTTCATATCCAACAAAAAATGATGTAATGCTCAACAGTTCAGAAGAATACCTGCTTTTGTCATAGTTTTATGAGAAATGTACAAATTTAAGCCTTTTTATTTAGTTTCGAGGTGAAAACTACATGAAAGGATCAATAAGACCAGAAGAATGGAATACCTTTCTCCTGTTCTCTAGCAAGCTCCCTTTCAAAGTGCTCCTAAGAGTGCTCTTTCTCACTTTACAAGTTCAACCGAGTAAGAGCATCTGTGGTGCGTGACACTGAGGACGATACGCACTTGCAGATCTGCATCACCCCATCCCCGAACATTATGCTAGAACACAATATCCTTCGTTAGGAAACAAAAAAAATAAAAATAGAATTATCTAAATGGAAAAGTAAGCATTGGATGGTAGTCCCATTACAAGTAGGAGAGGGAAAATAGACACAAGTAACTTAACCACTGCATTTACAGTGTCTAGACGCTGCAGCATTTCAAATGTCTAATTTAGAATTATGCTCAGTTAGAGGCAGACTGCTCTCATGGCTCTCTATTTCTTGAGCTGTGTTCCTAATGGTTTTTGCAGCTTCTAGTATTAGATTTTGCTGTTTTGTTTTGTTTGCGAGTTGGTGTGTTTTTGCTGCATTTGTTCCTGTTCACAACAATAAACACCAAAATATCATGACAGTGGTTCCCAATGTGACAACACTTAGAGCTATTGGTTAAAAATGTAACAAAATCTTAGATTAAAGCCTGTACCGTCCAATTTTTGAAACTCAGAGGATCTGCACATTGAGATAAATCACACAGACATCTCAAGTCTCTGTTCTGTGTGCGTCAAAAATGAATGTGATTTGCAAAGCTTTTTCAAAAATTTACTTGACCAAGAAGTTCAAATGGTTTCATAAACTGGCAGATTACACCCCCCAGAATTATGGTCACTGAAACTGCCTAATTCTGAAGGTCACATGTCTTCCTTAGAGCAGAGTAGTTTGCTGTAAACACCGATACTGAGTCTGGATCATTCTGTAGCTCTGGAGTTCCACCAATTAAACCTCCATTATCAGTCAAAGTAGCAGATGCCACAATAACAGGATTATTTCCATTGGTTTCAATCTCTAATTTTGAGGTGATTTGTTCTTTCAGATCATTTTCATTTCCTCTTCCTTTAGCTTCAGAGTTATACATGACCAAAAAAAAAAATCCATCTCCACTCAGAAAGTTCTCAAAATTGTTTTGTACATCTCTGGATAAGTCCCTGTGTGGAACATAAACAACATATGAAGCTTTGAGTGAGCCATCTTCTTTGGAGGAAATTCACAGTGAGAACAATGTTCTGGGACAATTCTCACAAGAATAAAAGTTACTGACTTTTATGTGGTTCTCATTTTCGAATATCCTGTCTCACTTCAATATATCACAGCATGGAACTCCACTGTGTAAAATACTCTTCTAGTCAGTGTACACACAGTCGTTCATTAATTAGGAGCTCAGGATCTTCTCTGCCCCAACAGAATACAATTTAAGAATTTTGTACTATGGAAATGTGCTAATGAGAACTATAAAACAGCAAATACAGTGATACTCACTGTGCTTTCAATTTTCTTGCATTTATTGTGAGCTAAAAAGATATTTTAGTCCATAAGAGCCTGCTTTTACTTTTATTAGGCCAAGGAGAGATTGGAGATTGACTTCAGTGACATCAGAGATATTGTCAAAAGTGAAAAAAGGAAAGATGAACATACTGAACTTTACTGACGGGAATTCAGCAGTAGAGAATTAAATATAGTGCATTTTATGCATAAATATGCATTTTAAATGCGTTAGAGTATGTACAGTTTAATTAATAGACTACATACATATAGACCAATTTTTCTTTTTGCAGGGATAACCAACCACTTAATCTCACCATCTCACGTAGTTTTGGTTTTTTTTGATCTAAGTGGAACTGGAAAAAAATGAAGTCCTTTTCTATTAGGAGCCAACATGCTCTGCTATAGTTGTCCTATAATTGAAACTAATGCTGAGTGAGGGCAGCACTCCTAGTTTTTGCTGCACAGTGTTATTCATGGATCAATTAAAGTTAACAGCAGAATATTTGTCAAAAATGTATCCAGACCAGTAGAGATTATGTGTGGGGAAGAGGAAAAAAAAAAGCAGTTCTCCATTTTTTAGGGAATTAATAATCAATTTTTATATCTTCAGTTAAATTAGGAAAATAATTTTTTCCAATATGTGTAGAAGTCATTTTGACATATAGAAGCATGGCAAAGTAAGACATATTGTAATAATTAACTGAATTATTCCTGGCATGCCATGAACAATTACAGGATTAATAACTACCCAACCAAATAGTGTTATGTTGGAATAAATTGACCGACAAGGGTTTTCAGTTAGGAAATGAAGCTCAGATGGATCATCAATAAAAACTACTGCAGAGAACAGACTTTTGAGAACTTCACTGTTTTACATTTACAAAATATGGATGTGATAACTGTGCTTAATGACTGGAAGAAGCTATTTAAAAATTCATTTAGATTATTTTGCTCCCGTTAATTGCCTGGTCAAAGCCACCGTCTTTGACAGACACACTAATGTGCCATGCAACCTATATTTAATTTTGTGTCCTGATCAAAATAAAAAACCTGATGCAGCCCTTAATCAACTCCCTGCCTTCTGTACAGATTTTTACATTTGCAATTCTGCTCAGTTTAGTGCATGTGACAACAGGTTACCTATGGCATGCAACACCTTGACATAGAATACAACACTGTTTATTAGGAAGAGTGCAATATGCAAACTCAGGCTGAAATTCTGCAAGGTATTTAAGTACATTTCTAATTTAGTGCTTGCAAGAAATCCCATTTGCTACAACATAACTACTACTACTTCCAATTAAGCCCACAGTTTACTACATAACTGTATCAGGATGTTAATTCACAGTATTGGAGCTTTTCCACTCTTTTTCTAAGCATTAAGATTCACATCAACAGCAGAGGAGGTTAAAACACATATTAGAGCATGGATATTGGCACAGCATAAAAACTAGAGCAATACAGTTATACTGGGATGCTTGTATGGACTAAGAGCTGTTTTAATTGTTTCTCTGAAGCTAGCAACAGGAGTCTTATGCCAGGTGAGCATTAGCCCAACCCTGGAATTTTATAGGCCTTCCCAAAAGAGAATGGCAATTAGTTTTTCTGACCACAGCTTTTTCTTTTTTTAGCCTATGAAAGAACACTCTTCACTTTTTATGCTATTTTCAAAGCACACTCTTTCAGAAATGAACAAAAGAAAGACTTCCATTAACTCTCAATAGAAGGTAATATTGACCCATTACGTCAATGAGGAGTCTCTGAAAATGCTGCATTTTTGTGGGCTCAGAAAGCTGACACACAGCAGGCTCTTGCAACCCTTGAAGCTGGTTACTACACATTCTGTTAAACACAAAACATTTGGTGAGGAGAATGCAACAGGGTCACAAGACACGACATTAGGAGGCTGGGCAGAGCCTAAGGACTTGCTGATCCAGACTTTTGGTGGAGGTGAGACCAGGCAGACAGCAATGTGGACCACAGAGAAAGGAGGCTGTTGGACTGTGAGGATGACTTGGGAAAGTTTCCCTGATGGCTGATTCATTAGGGTTGATAAAAGGCCTATAGAAGGTGGTAGTAGAGCTTCACTTCTTGACAGGAGTTCCCAGCAAGCAGGGCAGCAAAGTCAATCCACAGGCAAAAGCAGTATTGTCAACAACTACATGCAAGGACAGCTTACTTACATCTCTACCTTTTTTCTATGGTTTAGATCTTTTGGAAAGGAAAGATGTGCAGTCATAGATTCATTTTTCCTTGAATGTGTTCTTTTTCCCTCTTCTTAGGGTTCTGCCCTGACTCTCTACCTAAGGTTCAGGCAAAAGTTAAGCATCCTCATTAGTCGGATCAGACTGAACATTAAGTGCTTAATCACATGTTGTCTTATGCCTGTCAGAGCAAACTGTCAGGCTATGCCATACAAATGAATTTGGATACTCTTCAACTTACTCAAACAAGACTTCCATAGGCAGCTGCATTGCTTGTTTGTTTTTCTAAGCCCACCTGCTATCCCAGCACTGTGTAAATTTGAAGTCTTTATGAGTTTGATTCTTCATGTTTTCTATGCTCTTTGGAACCATGTGTTGCCAAGATAAGTACACATTCTAATCTTCAATGTGACCAAACTGTCAGGCTATGCCATACAAATGAATTTGGATACTCTTCAACTTACTCAAACAAGACTTCCATAGGCAGCTGCATTGCTTGTTTGTTTTTCTAAGCCCACCTGCTATCCCAGCACTGTGTAAATTTGAAGTCTTTATGAGTTTGATTCTTCATGTTTTCTATGCTCTTTGGAACCATGTGTTGCCAAGATAAGTACACATTCTAATCTTCAATGTGACTTTCCTGCAGTTTAAAGCTTCCCCCGTGAGCCTCCTATGCACCCTTGCACATAATGGGCAACAGGTAAGAAACTAGCACCAAAAAAACCCCCAAAAAAACCCCACAGCCCCCAACACACACGCAAAAAAACCCCACCAAACAAAAAGAAAACAACTTAGTTTCCAATTTGAGTGGGGAAGCAGCTTGAAGATCACATGCTTTTTTGAAAAAGATTTTCATGTGACCCCCGTATTGCATCTGCATGCTGCTATCATCATGCAAATAATAATGAAATACTACACAATTCAGCTAAGAACCCATTTACTCCAACAAAGGTCAAGCTCACAATACCCTGCAGACCAGATATATATAAAGCTGCTATCAGATTTATTTCCCTTCTAGATCAGTCCATTGAATTTACATACTTAAACAAACTAGCATCTAAAATTTGTCTCCTCGTCATTGCTTCTTTTATAGTCCTCAAAGGAAATTATTTTAGTTTCACATTTTTATCCTGCATATCCAAGCATATCCTCACCTTGTTGCTGTAGATTTAGAGACCATTATCATGCATGGTTATATACCTGCTAAATTGACTTTAGTATTTCAATGTGATCTAAATTGCGTTTAATCTGCTCCCTTAATACTAATGGTGCTCTGAGAGGTGAGCACTTCACAAGCCAAGGAACTTTAATTTGATGCTTTTTGTATAGCCCAAATCTTCAAACACATATGGATAAAGGCTCTGTACTTTCTGCATCAATATTGTCAATGCATGTGTAACCTTTAGAGAAATATTCCTGCAAAATTATTATTTTCCCCATAGGAAAGACAAATCACTCATTTAATTATGCATTTACCCCCTCAGAATTGCCTTAAGCTGTGGCTATACGACACAGCAGTTTTGCCAGATCTAGTATACTCACTGGTGGGGTTTTTGGGCAGGAAGTGCTTATCAACTTTTTTTTCCTTTGGGGTATTCCTACTCTGACAGATTTGAGAACACTGTTCTCAGGTTTTCCAGTTGTAACCTATTTTCCTGTGACCTTAAAGGGGGGAATTTTCTTTCCTCATTATTATTTCTGTCCTCTTTTGTCATTTATAGTGTTTGATGAAACATCAAAAGGTCCATGTGTAACACCTAAAAACTACATACTTAACACAAACTACTGACCCCCAGGCAAAACAGAAAAACTGGAGATAAAAGCTAACCGTGAATCAAGTTATCTTTTGCTCTGCAACTCCACAAGACCACACTAACTGTTCTCACATCCCCTGCTTTTGTGCATTTTATTGTTTGTACGACAGCTGTATGAAGAGCTCTTAACCAACAAGAATCTACTGCATACATACGTACCAGGAGGGACTCTTTTGTCTGAGTCTTTTCCAATAGAAGGGAAAAACAAAGAAAAATTTAAAA
>VZRS01005931.1:0-15979 GCA_013398055.1 Ifrita kowaldi
GGCCGGCGGTCCTGCTCCCCTTCCCAGCTGCGGCCGGGGGTCCCGCTACCCCTCCGTGCGGATATCCCCGTCTGGCCGGAGCGGAGGGTCTCATCTCCCTTCTCTATCCCCCTTCCCCGTGTCCTCCCCGAGCCCCCCGCGCGGCCAGGGCCGGGCATCCCGACCCCCTTCTCCAGCTCCCCGCAGGTCTCCCCTGAGCGCTGTGAGCCCCGCGGTCCCTCCCGCCCTGCCCCCGGCCCAGACTGCTCCTCACCTCGAGGAGGGGTCTCCCAGCACCTTTGCAGCCAGGCACAGTCTCTCCTCACCTGCACAGGCAGTGGGGAGAGGGTTTCCTGCCCCTCAGGATGCTCAACAGCTGTGAAGGCCTAATCTGTGGGTTTATTAAAAATAATCCATTGCTGGAGCTCTCTTGGCCGTGCTGCCTGGTGGTCTGGTTGTCCACTGGGTCTCTCTGGGTCTGTTTTTAAGGTGCTTCAGCTCTTAAGAGTGACTTCCTAAGGCAAAGCTGCGGATTTCATGGCTCAAAGCAGGAGATTCCTGTTAAGGTCACTGAGGACTTGGTCTGTGTTCACTGAGTTTCTCCTCTCTGGGATTAACCTCTGCAAATTGGGGTCATTTATGCAGGGAGTTGGCCTGGAACGGCCTCTGGGACACGGTGCCTGTGCAGTGATGTGAAAATCAGTGTCTGGCCTTTGGCTCCCGTCTGTGAGCTCAGCCTCACCTCTGCTGCTTGGCTGGGATGTGATCCATAAGAAGTGTTTTCCTGACCTTGGATTTCAGGGCTGAGCCAAACAGAAATTGTTTGTTGGTGAAGCTGAGTCTTTTGAGGAATCAGAGTGAAAGAATTCTTTCTCT
The DNA here is from genome assembly GCA_013398055.1 of Ifrita kowaldi. NCBI lineage: Eukaryota > Metazoa > Chordata > Aves > Passeriformes > Cinclosomatidae > Ifrita > Ifrita kowaldi. Next base: position 856 of record VZRS01005931.1, read on the forward strand.
TCCTCCTCACTTTCATTTTAACGTGATCTTGTGACTCTGAGGAGTGGGAAGGGTTGGGACAATCGTGTTCCTCTGATGTTTGTTCTGAGGGGTGGAATATATTGCTGTTCATGGGCATGGGATTTGTTGCTTCAGCTCTGAGGAAGTAAATATTCCTAGAATCATGGAATTGTTTGGGTTGGAAGGGACCTTAAAGCTCATCCAGTCCCACCCCCTGCCATGGGCAGAGACACCTTCCACTGTCCCAGGGTGCTCCAAGCCCCGTCCAGCCTGGCCTTGGACACTGCCAGGGATCCAGGGGCAGCCACAGCTGCTCTGGGCACCCTGTGCCAGGGCCTCCCCACCCTCACAGGGAAGAGTCTCCGAATATCCAATCTAATCTCTGTCAGTTTGAAGCCATTCTCCCATTCTCCCTTGTCCTGTCACTTCAGGCCCTTGTAAAAAGTCCGTCTCCATCTTTCTTGTCACCTCCCTGTGCTTTGTGCACATTAAAGCTGTCTTGGTATCTGACAGAACAGGGCCGTGCCCACTGTTTATTCACTGTTCAAACAAAAAAGGGTTGAAGGTGATTTCCAGCTGGTAACTCCCATGTCAGGCTCGCTTCTTGACGAGGATTAACATATGTCCCACCGTGGACTCCCCTGTGACGGCTCTTTGCAGCTCATCTGCTCCTTGTGGAAGGTTCTGCATCCTCCTTTCAGGACTGTGAGGTTTTGTCTTGCCTCTTTTTTTTTCTTCAAGAAAAATTCCCCAGTCCCCAGCAGCCTGGTTGTGAGGAATTTTGGACTGCTGCTTGCTGGAGCCTCGAAGCCTCGTAGGTCTGGTTTGAAATGGAATCCCAGCCTGTGGGACAGCTCGTTCCCTGCCAGGGGCTGGACCCAGGCGTTGGCTCCACGCTGGGGTGACAGTGACACCCCACTGACAGCCCTCCCAGCCCCAGCATGCTGGTGGATCTCTCTCGCCGCAGCACCAGGGCTGTCCCTCCTTGCTGGGGATCCCAGTCCAGTGCTGCGTCCTCCTCCAGTCCTGACGTGACCAGGATCTTTGCCTTTTCGGGAGGCTTTGTTCATGCTGTTCGTTAAGCCCTGTGTAAAATAAGCTGCTTTGATCCTGTTAAAAATATCTCTGGCTTCTCTGTCACTTATTGTAACCAGTTCATGAGAGATGATTAACTTCCTTTGCCTGTCTAGTAACCTGCTGGAAGTGGCCGCTGCCTCCAAAACTTTTGTCCAAGCCTCAGACACAGCTGGAAACTTCCATCCTTTTCAGAGATATCAATAATAAAATCCTCAGGATTTCTCTCGGTGCGTCTTCCAGGCAGCGGCAGCACTCTGAGTCTGCAGGACCAGTTATATTTGGGGCAATCCTGTGATATTTTCACAGCTGTGTTAAGTTCCAGGTGATTCTAGGTTGAGCTTTTTTCCCTTGATCTCATCTAGAGAGGCCTCTCATTTTGTTTCTTTAATCTGTGGGAACAGAATGAAAAGGAAAAATAGAATTTCTTGCACAAACCTGTTGCATCCAAACCTTTCAGCAGCGTGAGAGCAACTTCCTATTTGCTGCATTTGGAAATAGTTTTAGTGTTCATGGCAGCGCAGTTTGGTTGAGACGTGGAGTAATTCTGCGCTGGGGGCATCTGAAGCCGTGAAAAATGGCATCACATGTCCCTGGCACTTGGGGAAGCGCTGGTGGAAGGGCAGCAGATGGGATCTGCTCGCTGGCACCCTGCAAGTCGAGCCACTGATTTGTGAGCACGAGCTTTGTGGCTGGACACAATTACTGTGGCTCCGAGCGGTTCTGAGTTAAATCCCTGTCTCCTGATGCCTCCCAAGGACCAGGCCCGTGCTTGTTTCAGGAGGGTCAGCTGCCTTTTTCTGCGTAACTGGCAGAAAATAACTCTAAAACATGAAGTTTGTGGGCACCTCCTCGTATCTCTGCATTCCTGGTGCTCGCTCATCCCGCACGCTGCCTGCTCCAGGCTCGCGGAAGCTGCTGCCTGTGTATCACCCTCTGCTTTCCTTCCTGCCCTGCCCAGGCACGTGTCCAAACACTTCAGCTTTGTTGCACATTCCCTGCTCTTTGGGTTCCTATTTTAGACACACTTGCACAATAGCAGGCGAGTTAAGCTGAGCTGCTGTTCCTTGGCCTTATGGCCTAATTAAGTCATTTTTTTAAAGCTGTGCAGTGAGATGAGAGTTTGTCTGCCTTGGGAATCAAACTGGGGTGCAGCTGAAGCAGTGGTGCTGCTCTCCCTGCCCTTGGAGAGCCTCCAGCTTTCTTTTGGGGTGGAGATGAGCCAGGGGAAGTAAAATGTGTGTTTTACGGTGGTACTGTAGCATTCCTCCTTATTCCCGAGCGCTTTCCTCCCAGGCTGACCACCCGGGCTCTCCAGAGGGTTATGCAGCTTTCCCTTTCCACCTCCCATGCCTCGAAGGGAGTTTCTCTTCCTTGTGCAGCTGTTTTCTGCTGGACTTCAGTCCAGCTGGGGCTCGTGTGCTCCGGACTAAAGGGTTTGTGCTGATGTGCAGCACTATCATGCACGAGGGGAAGTGTCAGCTTGTGCTGACAGCCCCTATCTCTGCACAGCTGAAGCTTCCAGAGGAGTCAGGAGCGAAACAAAAGCACGTTTCATTTCCAGCGTGGTGGTCCTGCTGGTTCTTCCCACTTTTTGCAGCCCTTCCTTGCTGGGGAGCTGAAGGTCCCCGAGCAGCGTCCGAACGCTCCGAACGCGCAGTGCCTGAGCCCGGGGTGATTCACAAACGAGTGCGACCTGTTGGCAGGGAGTGCCTGCCGTGCAGGAGCTGTGCAGCTACTCATTAACTGCTCCGTGGGCATCCTGCTCGGCAGAAGGCTGCGCTGGAACCCCGGGAATGGCTCCAGAGGGGTTTTCCTGCAGCGCGCCCCGGCGCAGCCTCGGTTGCTCCTCACCCCATTAAGCACTGAATGAGAACTGGTCTGGACGCTCGAGTTGCTGAGGGAGGGATAAGGAGCCACGTTTTAATTTTCTGACCCACACCCAGCTCTCGGGTTGCCAGGCAGGAGCATTTCTGAGTTCAAAAAGGGCCTTATTTCTGGAATAACTGGGGAGAGGAGCTCCAGAGGGCAACATCTGGTTATGCGAGAGGAATCTGTGCGTGGAAAGCAGTGTGTAGAAAAGAGGAGATAAAAACAGCTGCATGCATTGCAGGTGAGGGGACAGAGGTGTTCTCAGAGGTGCAGAGAGCCTGTGTTCAAACATCACAGGGTTTGATGGAGACGAGTGGGAGGTGCTGTGAGCAGAAGTGAGAGCTGTTATGCCAGCAGCATTAAAACCTCCTAAAATAATTGGTGTCACACCCCCAGCTCAGTTTTCCTGAGTGTTTCGCTTATCCAGAGCAATCATTGGCATTTTAGCTTGCTGGCATCTCTCAGCCAGGATCAGTCATATCTAAAACCTCATTTTGTGTGGCTCTGCTGTACTTTGTGGCTCCATGCTTGCTTTGTGAGGCCCAGCAGCCTTCTGATTCTGGGTGGACGAATTCAGACCCCTGGAAATTAGGAATAACTCGCTGTAGGTGAGCAGAAGTAACCTGCACAGTGTTCCTGTGCCAAAAGCACTTTGTGGTTGTGCAGACATACCTCTTGGCTGAACAGGAGATTATTTCTGCTCACAAATCTCGCCTTGCTGGTAGTCACCTCCTTGGATATTTAAATTCCGTACCAGCCAGGGCCATCCCACTGTGGCAGGGATGTGTTTCACCCCCTCCGATTCCCAGCTAACGAGCAGATGGAAAGCAGGCAGCACAGATAGGATGGACCTGATGTTCTTAAAGGCCTTTTCCAGACTGAACCATGTAATGCTTTAGGTGATGATACCCTGTATGTAATGCTGATTTATCCTCGTGCTCTCTCCCTCCAGGACCCCTCGGTGACACAGCTCACAAACACCAGCCAAAGTGGCTTGGATGAATTCAACCCCTTTTCCGAGAGCTCCCAGCTGGTACGTGCCACGTGTCTTTGTGCTCTGTGTAACTGGTGGTGGTTTTAGTGGTGTAGAAGTTCTCTTGATAGGTGCAGCTTTAAAAAAGAGGAGTTCTCAGCTGATTTCCCTGTGGAATGTGGCTCGTGGCGTGCAGGAGCGGGCAATTGCTCCTGCACCGGAGCACTAACAAGCTCCCAGCTGGAGCTCTCCACTGGCGTGGAGCAGCTCCTCTCCAGCTGGCTGCGGACTCGCAGGGAAGCCACATGAAGTGTGAAGGGGAAGATGGTTTGTGGCAGGACACAGCAGGATTTATTTGGGCTGGGAGCTGAGCTGCCCTGGCGGTACCACTGATGGATGGCTGGGAGAGCCTCATCCTTATTCCCCGGCCAGGTGGGAGGAGGAGGAGGACAGGAAGCCGGGATTTGTGGTTTAGGCAATTCACCAAGAGCCCGCTGTTTCTCCTGCCGTGTTCTTACCCGGTTGCCTGTGGTCTCTGTGCAGACGAATGCGGCGCGGACGACGCCGGCGGCGCAGCCCTCGGGCCACTCGCAGCCGGCCGTTCTGCAAACGTCCGTGGAGCCCACTCCACAGGTATGGCCCCTCTCTGCTGCCTTCCCAGCCTCCAGGAGCTCCCAGGGCCTCTGGGAACACAGGGTAGCGGGGTTCCCCAGGGTGGTGACTGGGAAGCTGCGGGTGATCTTTTCAGCTTGGATTTGCCAGGCGGATCTTTATAGGGAATACACGCGGGCAGTCCTTCTTCTGTCTCCTTCCCTGTCCCTGTGGGGGCAGAGCTCGCTTTGCCTTGTGTCCTGTTGGCTCTGGCTTCCCTCTGGAAACCCTGGAATGTATCCTGCTAATGCTTTTAGCTTAGTTCTGCTGTCTGGTCAGACACGCTCTGTGCCAGGAGCATAAATGCAAGTACCTGACTGCCAGGACCGCCTCATCCAAAGAACTGAGGCTGCTGGGAGAAAGAGTCATTCCTCAGAATACAAAACAGGTAGAAGAGATCCTTTAGAGGTGTGGTAGGCAGCTGTCTTGCCCTTCCTCTCCAAGCCGGGAAGGGAATTGTCCTGGTAAGCCCGGGAGCCCTGCTCACCACTCTTGTGAGGTGCTCAGAGCAGAACTGAGGGGTAGAAGAAGCTGTGGATAAGCCTCCTGAGGGCTCTCCCAGCCCTCTTGCCCTGCAGGATAACTTGATTTTGTCCTCTGGTGGCAGAATCAAGACGTCTGAGGCTGAGCTTTCGTGTCACCGTGTGCCCTGCTTCCCTGCCAGCCTGGCACCTGGTGGTGCCACCGCAGCCCGGCCCCGCGCAGGGCTGACCCCGCTGACCTCTCTGTCCCCTCTCCAGGCCGTGGCTGCAGCGGCACAGGCAGGGCTGCTCCAGCAGCAGGCAGAGCTGGAGAGGAAGGCAGCTGAGCTGGAGAAGAAGGAAAGGGAGCTGCAGAGCCACGCAGCCAGCATCGACCGTGAGTACTGACTGCTGCCCGCCCTCCCTGGCGGCCCAGGGCAGCCTGCGTTGCTCTGTTTGCCAGAAAAACTCCAGTGCCCCCGTGGCAGCCCTTCTGGGGCAGTGCCTGGCATCCCACAGCTTCCAGGATGGGAAGGCACTCAGAGGTGGGGTGCTGGAGGCAGCTCTGCTGGGTCCCTGCCCTTGAGTGTGCTCTGAGCTGCGCTTCACCCCCAAAAGCTCTCAAACACTGATGTGTACCCGTGTCAGAGCTGGTGAGTGCCACGCTGAGGCTTCTCACTGAGAGCAGCAAAGCTCTTCTTTTCAGCCTCCAGGCTCTCTTAGCCACAGGAACCCAACATTTCCCCCTAATCTTGGTTTGAAGTGGCTGAATCCGGGCGTGCAGGGCTGAGGGATGGTGGTTGGGATGGCCCTTTGGCCAGTGCGGCGGAATTCCGCCTTCCTCGAGGGAAAGCCCCCACACTCGGCTGCTCTGCCAGCAGTTTATCCCGTTCCCGCTGTGCTGCCTGCTCAGCTGTAGGAACTGACCACACCCTGGGCTCTGCCGAGGGTTTCGTGGATGAATTAAACAACAGCTGAAGGGCTGCTTGGAAATTCTGGGGTGTGAATGAGTCTCTCAGCGAGAGAAGAGCAAGTGAAGAGCTGCTCCTTCCTCCCTTCCACAGCGAGGCAGAACAACTGGCCGCCTCTTCCCAAGAAGTGTCCCATCAAGCCGTGTTTCTATCAGGATTTTTCTGCAGACATCCCAGCTGACTACCAGCGGATATGCAAGATGCTCTATTACCTGTGGATGTGTAAGTTAATGGCTTGAGCTGCAGTCAGAATTCTTTCTGAGGAGGTTCTGTGTGAAAAGCTGAGCTCTGTCGCACAGTGAATTCTGTTGGTGTTGTCTGCAAGGCTAAAATCACGTTTCCCTCCTTCCTTATGAAGGTAAATGTGAAGAACCCCAAGTTTATGCTTTGGGAATAGCTCATTCATGACGGAATTTTAATTGTTTAATGGAGGTTTGAACAGCTATTTAAGATTTGGCCGTAAGCAGCAGGATCAGATGAGCTGCTTAGGTCAAGCTCTGTTTCCCCTCCAAGGGAGGCAGGGAAATTAGATGGCCCAAAGTCACCTTAATTTCTGCAGCTCTCCCTGTGTTCAGTGAGAGATTAGGGAGGCTTTGGAGTTTCCAAGAGCTTGCTGATGTTTGTTTTCTCTCTCTCCTACCCCAAACAGTGCATTCCATCACCCTGCTCCTAAACCTGCTCGCTTGCCTGGCGTGGTTCACAGTCGACGGTAGCAGAGGAGTAGACTTTGGTCTCTCGATTCTGTGGTTAATTTTATTCACCCCTTGTGCCTTTCTCTGTTGGTACCGACCAATTTACAAGGCTTTCAGGCAAGTCCTGGGTTTTTTTCTGTAACGGGGATGTATCTCTTAGTGGGAGGAGCTTTGGGTCTATTCTGTTCCCATCGTGTATTGCCTGCAGGATTTTTCCAGCTCTTTGCATCATTAGATAAACCCAAACCACTATGTTACTAAACATATTAGATCTGTCTGATAGAACTTAATTATGGTGATCCTTTTTCATCCTGAAATCCAGGCCTAGGCAGACACAGGGCACTTTTGATTCATTTTTTATTGGCTTTATTCATTTCTGAGACACTGTTTGGTACATTGATGTTGAGCACGCTGCGTTTGTGGAGGGAGCTGCCTTCACCCCATCCTGCACTGGGCAGAGCGTTGGCTTTGCAGTGGACACATTTGGGTGCCCAGTTCCTCCCCAGATCACCTCTCCTCAGGAGCTCTTCTCTGGAGAAAGGAGTTCACTGAAGTTGTTCCCCTGCTCTTAGAGCAGGGACTCAGTGCTGGGATCACAGGTTTCACTCCTGCTGCCATCTCTCCCGCAGGTCTGACAGCTCCTTCAGCTTCTTCGTCTTCTTTTTCGTCTTCTTCTGCCAAATAGCAATCTACATCATCCAGGCTGTCGGAATTCCTGGCTGGGGAGACAGGTAAGCTTGGCTTCGCTGCCTGCCATGTCACAGATCCTGTTTCTCACCAGGGCTGTGACTGGCAGCAGCTCTGGGGCCTGTTTCTGACAGCTGCCTGTTCCTTCTCCCGTGGTTTTCCTCTCTCAGCCCATGCACAGCCGTGGCAGGTCCCAGCTGGGCCACCTCCCTGCTCTGCTCTTCCCATCCTAATCCCAGCAAAGCGCGTTCCTTGGCAGCTTCCCCAGTGCAGAGGGGAGCGTGTGAATTACTGGATATTGGGAAGGAGTCCTTCCCTGTGAGGGTGGGGAGGCCCTGGCACAGGGTGCCCAGAGCAGCTGTGGCTGCCCCTGGATCCCTGGAACTGTCCCAGGCCAGGTTGGATGGGGCTTGGAGTGACCTGGTCCAGTCAAAGGTGTCCTTGCCATGGCAGGGGAGTGGAATGTGATCAGTTTTGAGGCCCCTTTCAACCCAAACCATTCTGTGATTCTGTGATAACTCTTCCATGCCTCTTCTGCTGCCTTCTCCCTCACTCAGCACAGATCATATTTGCTCCTCTAGTGTGAACCAGATCTGCCTTGTTCAAACCGGAGCCTTCCCTGGCAGCAGTGTGGGGCTGAGGGATCTCTGACCTGAAATCTGGGTACTGCTCAGCTAGATACTGCTGCCACCAGCCTGACTCTGTCCCCAAACTCTTCCTGAGTTTCTCTGGAGTGTGTTGGTGGTGGGCTGAGATAAGCAGAGAGGGTTTTAGCCTCTCCCTTTCTCGGTGACATTGTCCAGGAGGGTGAGCCTGGGCTTCTGGAGCGGGTCCAGCAGCCTCGTGTCGGCAGCGGTGCCCTGCAGGGAGAGCACAGCCTTTCCTTTCGCCTTGCTGCCTCGGCTGCAGCTCCGATTCCGGAGTTACGGAGCACAGGGAAAAGGTTAGCAGCCCGTGGTGGTTCTCCCGAGGGGAAGCCTTCAGGTGGGAGCTGCTGTCTATTTTTGCCCGCTGCCCGCAGAAGGGCTCGTGGGCAGAGCTGTCCCCGGCCTCCCCCCGCTGCCTGAGTCACGGGGAGGGGGCACTCCGGGTTTAGTCTGGCTTGGAGAGGCTGCCTGGAGCTCTCTGCTCCGTTTCCTCCCGCCAGACAGCGCGGGTATTTTTGGCTGCAGCGCATGGTGTGCCTCTCCGCTTCCCTGTGCCGCGAGAAGCGGTGCCGCACATCGGGTGGGACCCTTTGGCTCGCTCCATTCCCCCTCTCCTGGTGGCACACGGCGTGCTTGGTTTAGCAGTTGGAAAGGTTCCTTTCTCCGGCGCTCAGAAAGGTGTTTGGAGTGAGGTGTCTTGGTATTTTCAGCCACAGCCAAGTGCTGGTAACTGCTTGAGTTCTCCCTGCCCCTTCCCTTCAACAGCTCCCGGTGTCTGTAACTCAGAATTGTGGAATCACAGACTGGTTTGGGTTGGAAGGGGCCTCAAAACTCATCATATTCCACTCCCCTGCCGTGGGCAGGGACACCTTCCACCATCCCAGGCTGCTCCAAGCCCTGTCCAACCTGGCCTAGGACACCTCCAGGGATCCGGGGGCAGCCACAGCTGCTCTGGGCACCCTAGGACACCTCCAGGGATTCGGGGGCAGCCACAGCTGCTCTGGGCACCCTGTGCCAGGGTTTCACCACCTCCATCCCTTCCTGCCTCTCCCTCCTGCTCCCAGCCCTTACATCCCTGTCAGGGTGACACACAGGTCCCGGCTCCAGACCTGCCAGCTGATCTCTTCCAATTTAGCTGTTCCAGCCTATCTTTACCCCACTTGGCTGAATTTTGAGAAGGTGCCCATGGAGGTCACTGTTGGCGCCGAGGGTATTGATTTTGCTGCCCGAGGGGAGGGCACAGGGCTGAAACGTGGATGGGATGAGCACAGTCCTCCTCTAACAATGCTAATGGAAACTCTATCCCCGAAACAAGGCCCTGGTGAGCTCCGGGCTCCTGTTTCCACAGCTGTTTGGTTTTGCAGTCCCCTGTAACCTTCCCCTAAAGCACGTGTGGGTGCGTGTCCCTCCTGTGCTCCATCTGGTGCCGTGCTGGAACGCTGTCCACGCTCACCCCACTCTCCTCTCCCTGGCAGCGGCTGGATCGCGGCGCTGTCGGAGGTGCACGGGAACCTGGCCGTGGTGGTGATCATGATGGTGGTAGCAGCGTTCTTCACGCTCTGTGCCGTCCTCTCCCTCTTCCTCCTCAAGCAGGTGAGTGGCTCGAGGGCCAGCGGAGCTCAGGCTGCTCCCAGGGGTCCCGGGTTTGACGCCTCCATTCGCCCGTCTGGGAACGATGGCGGGATCGGGGCGCTAGTGGGTCGAGAGGTTTTAATTAAAGTATTTTTGCTTGTGCTTCCTGCATCGGTGCCAAATTTCTTGACACTCTTGAGGTGGGAAGGAGCCTCCCTTTGGAGTCACAGAATCATGGAATGGTTTGGGTTGGAAGGGGCTTTAAAGCTCATCTTACTCCACCCCCTGCCATGGGCAGGGACACCTTCCACTACCCCAGGCTGCTCCAAGCCCCGTCCAGCCTGGCCTTGGACACTGCCAGGGATCCAGGGGCAGCCACAGCTGCTCTNCACGTGGTCCGGACACAGTGCCCGTGCCGTCGGGAGGGGGCGTGGTCACCGCGATGGGGCGGGGCCTGGCGCAAAGACAGCCGCGTTGGGGGCGTGGCCAGTGTGGAAGGGGCGGGGCCTAGGGCGCGGTCTGTNCCAGACCATTGCCCCTTGTCCTGCCTGGAGCTGGCAGAGCAGAGGTGGCTGTGGCTCTGTTCAGGATCCAGGGCTTTTCAGTCACTGCTGGCACAGCGTTGGGGGGCTGGTCAAACCCTGGTGGGATCCCAGCGAGTGCCTTCCCAGTGGCTCCTAAACACGGCCCTCCTCCCTCCTCCTGCCTGACCACAGCAGGGCTGGATCTCTGCAGGCACAGCAGAAACGGAGCGTGGGGGAAGGCGAGGACAGCCTGGACTGATCCTGTTTGTATTGGTACTTCCTTCTTTTCTCCCACTTTTATCTCAAAGGAAATACCTGCTGCTGTTGGCACCTTCAGGTCCTGCCCTCCAGTAGGTGCTGGGTTAAGTCTGTGCCATCACAGCGAGGGGAGTTTTGGGTCTGAAACCAGCGATTTTGCTGAGGGCTCCGCATTTTACAGCAAACGAAGGGCTCCTGAAACGGTGCTGGGAGCGACGGAGCCGCTGGCTCCAGCCCGTCCTCTGCAGCCGCCGAGGGAGCCGGACAGCAGCAGAGCCAAGGACAAGCGAGGTGTGCACGCGCTGCTTGGATTCATTCTCTCCCTCCCCTTTCGTTGCCAGGTGCATTCCCTGTACCGGCGCACGGGAGCCAGCTTCCAAAGGGCCCAGGAAGAGTTTTCCCAAGGCATCCTCACCAACAGGAGCTTCCAGAACGCGGCGGCCGGGGCGGCCTCCTCAGCTGCACAGAGTGCTTTCCGGGGAAACTAGCCCTTCCCAGGAAAAGCAGCCCTTCCTGGGCTGCCTCCTCCTCGCTTCCTCTGCCCTCGTCTCCCCAACCTTCATTTATTATTTTTTTTTGTTTTTTCTAAAAATGCACTTTTTGGGGGTACCGTGTGAGCTCTGTGATGCCGACACTCCTGATGAGAAGAGGTTTTCTTGGCTTCAGCTGAGCTGCGGTTTTGATGATTGGTTTTCCCTGTCTTGTTTTTGGGTGTGGGGAGATGGGGGAAGACATTCTCTGAGGCAAATATTCCTCTCTCCAGGACCTTCCGGGTGTTTGTCTATTCCTTCCCTCACTCTGTCTGTAGCAGGAGGACGAGGGGAAGCAGGTTTTTGATTTTAGTCTCTCTCTTCTCTTGGCCTTTGCTACGAAGAATTTGATTATCTGCTGTTTTGGGAGGGTTTTGTAACGTGCATGTAGTTTATGTCGTTAATTTTAAGGACAGAAACTGTACTTTTGGTTTATTACACTCACACGATGCTGTATTTTGACCTCATAACTGCTCGGCTTCCTGAGAGCCAGAATAACGTGGCATGAAGGAAAATCTGGGTGCAGGGGGGAGTGTGTGGGGGATGTATTTCTCCTGGTCCCCCCAGGGCACATCCCTTGCTTCCATGAGGATCCTGCAGGTGACAGCCCTGGGCACGGAGACGGGCAGAAGGGATCAGGGCGGGCTGTGTCTTCTCAGTGACTCGAGACGAGGGGAAAAGGGATTTTGGTTTGGCTCCCAGCTCCAGGTTGGGGCAGCTGAGGACACCGGGTCACACAGTGCCTGTGACGCCCTTCTCCAGCTACCCTTGGACGGGAAGGCTCCTCCCTGCCTTCCTCCTCACGAGTTTCATTTTTTTTAGCTGGGAAGGAACTGGTTTGATGTGTGTTCAGCTGCATCCCAAGGTGGGATGTCCCTTGGGACGCGGGTGGGGCACGGGGGTGGATGGGGGCAGATTCCCACCTCTCCGTCCTTCAGCCCGGTGTTTTGGCTGTCGGGGAGGGGGTTTAATGCAGATTTGGCTTTGTGGTGCCCCTTTGCCAGGGCGGGGGTTGTACTAGGCCCCCATCCTGTGCTGGCGAGGGGCTGCGGGGGGGCGCTGGGATGCAGGAATCAGCATTTTTACACCCTTTTCCTCCTGTACTATTGGGTTTTTCTCCCCGCGTCTGATCTTTTAATGTTTAAAAAATTATTAATAAAAAAATGTTCACGTGGTCCGGACACAGTGCCCGTGCCGTCGGGAGGGGGCGTGGTCACCGCGATGGGGCGGGGCCTGGCGCAAAGACAGCCGCGTTGGGGGCGTGGCCAGTGTGGAAGGGGCGGGGCCTAGGGCGCGGTATGTGCGGCGGATGACTCGGGGGTGGGCGTGGCCATNCGGGTGTGGGCGTGGCCATGGCTGTTGGGGGCGTGGCCTGGGCCGTGGCGCGCCGGGAAGGCGGAAGCGGCTCCCGGGCCCCGAGTGCCGGCACCGGGGGTCCGGGGGGGACATGGCCGGGGCCGGCTGGGCCCCGCCGCGCCTCGACGAGTTCATCCTCACCGAGCGCCTCGGCTCCGGCACCTACGCCACCGTCTACAAGGCCTACAGGAAGGTAGGGCCGAGCCCGCCGCGGGGGTCCCCGTTTTGCTCCCCAATCCGCCCCCCCACTCCTGTGGGACCCCCCCTTTTCCAGCCCTCCACATGGGGTTCCATCCCTATAGCCCCCGCATGGCACCTGCAGCCCCCTTGCAGGGGTTCCTTCCCTCCCGTCCGCGTCCGACGGGCTGGGGGAGCAGCCCGGGGTGGCTGTTTGGGTGGGGGCTCCAGGGTTGCCCCCTCCTTGGCAGAGGGACACGCGTGAGGTGGTGGCCATCAAGTGTGTGAACAAGAGGAGCCTGAACCGGACGTCGGTGGAGAACCTGCTGACAGAGATCGAGATCCTCAAGACCATCCGCCATCCCAACATTGTGGAGCTCAAGGACTTCCAGGTGGGCTGGGGGCTTCCCGGGGGGCCTCTGAGCCAGAACTACCCGGGCTTGGACCCATCCCGGCTTCCCAAGGGTGTATCCATGGGACTTGGTGCCAGCAACTGGGCAGACTGGTCCAGGTGAACCTGTGTGGGTGGGACTGGCTGGGGTGGCACGACGGGGGCTTTTTGCCTGGCAGTGGGACAGTGACCACATCTACCTGATCATGGAGTTCTGCGCTGGCGGGGACCTCTCCCGCTTCATCCGGATGCGCCGGCTCCTCCCCGAGAAGGTGGCACGCATCTTCCTGCAGCAGCTTGGTAAGGACACCCCGCCTGGCTCCCACTCCGGCTCCGGTGGGGACCCTTCCCGGGGGTTTTGGGGTGCAGGGCTGTGCTGTCATGTGCCCATCCACCCGCCTAGCCTGCGCCCTGAAGTTCCTCCACGACCGCAACATCTCCCACCTGGACCTGAAGCCGCAGAACATCCTCCTGAGCGCCCCGGAGAACCCCCAGCTGAAGCTGGCAGGTCAGGGCAGCTCCCTGGGAGGGGCTGGCGGGGGGGAAATCCCTTCTTCTTGTGCCCCCACGAGCTCTCTGCCCGGCAGATTTCGGCTTTGCTCAGTACATGTCCCCGTGGGACGAGCAGCACGTGCTGCGGGGCTCCCCGCTCTACATGGCCCCCGAGATGGTGTGTCGGCAGCAGTACGACGCCCGCGTGGACCTGTGGTCGGTGGGCGTCATCCTCTACGGTGGGTTGGGCTTTTGTTCCCCGGGGGGGTCTGCCCAGGGCTGGTTTCCCCCTCTCCACCTCCCCCCACCGCTCCTTTTCCCCCCGCAGAAGCGCTTTTTGGGAAGCCGCCCTTTGCTTCCCGCTCCTTCGCCGAGCTGGAGGAGAAGATCCGCAGCGAGCGGGCCGTGGAGGTAACGCGGCGTGGGATGGAGCTGGGGGGGCTCTCACAGCGCTCAGTGGGCTCAGCCCCTTCCTTCCCCAGCTTCCCAGCCGGCCCCAGCTCTCTCTGGAATGCCGGGATCTCTTGGGGCAGCTCCTGGAGAGGGACCCTCTGAAGCGCATCTCCTTCGAGCGCTTCTTTGCCCACCCCTTCGTGGACATGGAGCACGTCCCCGGCCCCGAGAGCCTCGGCAAGGCGGTGAGTGGGGGCTGGGGGCTGCTCCCTGGGACCGGGGGTGTTCCAAGCCTGCCCTGAGACCCCCCTCGTGTCCCCCAGACCAACCTGGTGGTGGAGGCGGTGAGGAAGGATCAGGAGGGAGACGCCAATGCCGCCCTCTCCCTCTACTGCAAAGCCCTGGAGTATTTCGTGCCAGCACTGCACTGTGAGTCCCCCCAGGGGCTCTGTGGGGCCTGGGTGTATTTTTGGGGGCGCAGCACCCTGGGGGAGGCCGGTTTTCAGCCCACCCACCCCAGTGGTTGGTCGTTTTCCCCTCAGATGAAAGCGATGCGCGGCGCAAAGAAGCCATCCGGGCCAAGGTGAGCCAAAACCCCTGGGGGGGTGGGGGCAGCACCCCCATCCTCTGCACCCCTTATCGGGGGTCTCCTCACCCCCAAAATGTGCGCAGGTGGGGCAGTACATCTCCCGAGCAGAGGAGCTGAAGGTGTTGGTGACGTCCAGCAACAAGAACCTTCTGGAGAAAGGAAACCCGGCCAGAGAGCTCCTTAAAGGTGGTGATTTTTGAGCATTCCCCCGTGTTGGAGCTGGCAGGGGGCAGTGGTGGGGTTTTGGGCTGAAGGGTGAAGGTTTTGGGCAATCTCCATAGCCACGTCCCCTTGCAGAGATGGCCAAGGACAAGCCTCGGCTCTGCGCGGCGCTGGAAGTGGCTTCAGCTGCCGTCGCCAAGGTGAGGGGTGGGCTCGGGGGGCTGGGCTTGGGGGTCCCCTCACCCCTCGAGGGAAGGGGGAGGGGGCTGGTGGATCCCCCAGCCACAGCCAGCCCCCGGGGTCCTTGCAGGAGGAGGAAGGCAGGGATGACAGCGACGCCCTGGAGCTGTACCAGCAGAGCCTGGGGGAGCTGCTGCTGCTCCTGGCCGGTGAGTTGGGACTGTGGCAGGGCTTTTAGGGCAAGGATGGATCCTGCTCCCATCCCTCATCCCATGGCACGTTCCTCTTTCCCCTGCAGCGGAGCCGGCGGGGCGGCGGCGGGAGCTGCTCCATGCGGAGGTGAGTGCCAGCCCCGGGACACGCAGCCGTCCCCGGTGGCCTGGCTGCAGAGCGACTGTGTCCTCTCTCTCTCTCCCCCAGATCCAGAGCCTGATGGCCCGAGCAGAGTACCTGAAGGATCAGATCAAGGTAT
>VZRS01005932.1:0-13006 GCA_013398055.1 Ifrita kowaldi
AGTTAAAACCGAAGGTATCAGCTCTGCAGGTGAGGTGGTCCCAGCAGGAGGGACCCCAGAGCTGCCAGGGCCACTCCGGGCTGGATGTGACCAGAGTTTTGTCACCTGAGCCACACAGGGCCCTGACAATCCCCAGGGATGGAGCAGGGACATTTCCCCACCTCGGCTTCCCCCTTTCCCCCACCCTGCAGTGCCCGTTTCTCTTGGAGGCTGCAGCTCCAGGGGGTTCCCACAGTGAGCTGGGTGCTCAAAGCCAATCCAAGAACCTGGCTGTGCTCATCCGCTGGAATTCCGAGGTCACTCCTCTTCCCTCTGGCAGTGCAGGATGTGCCCCAGATAAATCCAGAGAACAGAAAGAATCTGCTTTGGAAGCAACCCCCGATGCACTCGTTGCCTCTTCCTCTTGCAATCTGCACTTGCCCTCAGTGTCCTCCTTGCCCTCCTTTCCATGAGCTGGAATTTTCCTTTTGATCCCAATTCAGGAGTCACAAAAACCCTGTCACCAGTGCCCCAGCACTGGAGGAACCTCGGTGTGACCTTCCAGGACCCGAAGGAGTCAAAAAGAAACATGGAGAGAGACAATTTCCAAGGGCTGGAGGGCCAGGACCCAGGGAATGGCTTTCCAGTGCCAGAGGGCAGGGCTGGATGGGATATTGGGCAGGAATTGTTCCCTGGGAGGGTGGGGAGGGACTGGGATGGAATTCCCAGAGCATTCCCTGGATCCCTGGCAGTGCCCAAGGCCAGGTTGGACATTGGGGCTGGGAGCAGCCTGGGACAGTGGGAGGTGTCCCTGCCATGGCAGGGGTTGGAGTTGGATGATCATTAAAATCCTTCCCACCCCAACCCATTCCATGATTCCATGACTGACCAAAGGAATTTTCACCCCTGTGTGTCCATGCACTGGTGAGTATGGAACTGGAGCTGGATGGATTAACCCCTTTTTATCTTTGCTCCCATCCACATCCCTTCCCTGATTCCCACAAACATTCCTCTTTGCTGGCATTCCCACTGTTTTTTCCTGGCATACTTCCCCCAGGAATCTGTGCTCAGTGGACGTTGTTGTCCCCCCAAGAAGGCAGGAGTGTGCAGGTGATGTGTCCATGCACAGCCAGGGCTTTCCCCAAAGATTTATTAACTTCACCTCTGGTTTTCTCAGGAATGGTCCGAGGAAGGTGCAGACAAAATGAGGGACATGGAAAAGGCAGAGTGGATTTGTGCTGCATCGATCTCCTGTGAGTTCCTTGTTATGGAAAACCCATCAGAAAGAAGGGGAATAAACAAAGGAATTTGGGCCCCCAGCAGCGCAAAGAAAGGCATTGTTAGCTGGGATGGGTGTTTGGGTTTCTCCCTTCCTTTGGGAGCTGCTGGAGAGGAAGCAGATTAGGGATTGCCAGCTCTGGCAAAATCGACCGCTGGCATCATAATGACCTCATTACGGGCTGTAAATGAGCTCACAGCCCAATTATGTGTGCAGGGAAAAAACACCTCGGGAGCTGCCCACAGGTGTGGGGTTAACCCCTCCCTCGCTGGGATCCTGTTCCAGCCACAGCGCTGAGCTCTGGGAGCCGGGAAAGGCTTGGATCCAGCAGCTGTGGAGGCTGAGTGCAGCTGGATTTCCTCCTGTCCATGTGCGATGCAAACAAAAATCCTCGGCTGTTTGTTTGCCCGGCTGCCGGTGACTGGGAATCACAGAATCCCAGGATCCCTGAGGCTGGAAAAGCCCTCCCAGCCCATCCAGTCCCAGCTGTGCCCGATGCCCACCTTGTCCCCAGCCCAGAGCACTGAGTGCCACCTCCAGGCCTTCCTGGGACACCTCCAGGGATGGGCACTCCAAACCTCCCTGGGCAGCTCTTTCCAAGGCCTGACCTCCCTTTCCATGGGGAAATTGCTCCTGGTGTCCAAGCTGAGCCTCCCCTGGCCCAGCCTGAGGCCGTTCCCTCTCCTCCNGCCAGGGGGAAATTCCAGCAGATCCAACCCCCCTGGAATAAAAGGCTTTCCAGGGTTGCTTGGCTGAGACCTCTCCTTTGGTTTTCCTGTGTTCCTTTACAAAAAACACATTCCCTGGAGGAAACTGAGATTCCAGAGGAGCCCAAATCCTTCTGCCCAAACCAATTCCCTGCCTGCCTTGCTCATGGCCCCTCCACTGGACCCGGACTCTTCCCATCCTCCTCCCAATTCCTGTCCCCTCATCCCTGCCTCCATCACTTTTTGCCTCTCCTTTTCTGTTCCTTAAGTCTCAATATCCCTTTTCACATTTGGATTATGAAAAAATCTTCCCGAATGTCCTTGTTAGCCACAGAAAGCTCTTCCGTGTCTTCTCCAGTTTTCTGGACATGACAATATGGACATTTGGAATGAGAACATGGAAGCACAGGATACACAGGACACTGCAAATCCAACATTTCCCAAACACTTCTGTTATGTGGGAAGAGCAGGAATGAAGCACTTGTTGAGGCACCTCTGCCGTCACTCAGAACTCTGAGCTTCCTCTGCCAGGAAAGGTCCTGGACAACGAGAGATCCCAGTCAGGCACAGGTTTATGGAAGTATTGATACAGCGGGAACATCTGGGATGGACAAAAACATGGCCAGGTCTCCCTGTACCTACCACAAATCCAGAAATCCAAACAGACATAGAAAGTCCTGAAAACATCTGAAATATCCTAAAAATACCCTAAAGCCAGGCAGAATTTTGAGGCAGAAGAACTCGGTTTCTGGAAAATCCAAGCACAGGGGAACAGTCACCTTTAACATAGGGACATGGCTGTTCCATGGAAATCTGAGCTTACGGATCCTCCTTTCTCAGGGATTTGTGTCTGGAGGCTGACTTTGGTATGCAGTGCCAGGACACAGGGAATGGCTTCCCACTGCCAGAGGGCCAGAGGGGAGGGCTGGATGGGATATTGGGAAGGAATTGTTCCCTGGGAGGGTGGGGAAGGGCTGGGATGGAATTCCCAGAGAAGCTCTGGCTGCCCCTGGATCCCTGGCAGTGCCCAAGGCCAGGTTGGACATTGGGGCTTGGAGCAGCCTGGGACAGTGGCAGTGGGATAGGGTGGCACTGGGTGGGCTTTAAGGTCCCTCCCCACCCAAACCAGTCTGGGATTATTTGTTTTCAGACTCCCCTTTCCTTGTTTTCTCCCACAGCAGCCGTGAGCTCTGCCTGCTGCCAGCTCTGCTCTGCAGCATTTTCTCCTGAAATCCTGAAACCCTGCCATCCCTGTTCTGCATCCATTTATTGCCTCCCGTCACTGTCCATAAAATCTGTGGAGCAGAGCTGAGTTTTCTGCTGTTCCCACCACAATGAGACACAAACCTGGAGATGGAGTTTCTCAGGCAACAGGGTTTGACAGGAAGCAATGACATCCCATGGGTGACAGTGATAACAAATCCAGGCATCTCCCAGCGGGGAATGATGCAGCAGGATGAGATTCTAATTATCCTGCAAGGTCAAGAGAGCCAGGAGATCATGGAATCACAGAAGGAACTGGGGAAGGGACCTCAAAGCCCATCCAGTGCCACCCTGCCATGGGCAGGGACACCTTCCACTGTCCCAGGCTGCTCCAAGCCCTGTCCAAGCTGGCCTGGGACACTGCCAGGGATGGAACAACCTGGGATAGTGGAAGGTGTCCCAGCCCATGGCAGGGGGTGGAATGGGATGATCTTTAATCCAAACCCAAACCAGTCTGGGATTCCATGATCCGCTCTCCTTTATTTTGTTGTTCCTTTGGCTCATTCTGTGGGTGATGGACACTCAGGAACAGACTCATTCCAAGCCTGTTGCCATCCTTTCCAGGCTGGAACAGCTCCTGGAAGTGCTGCACTGCAGAGCCTGCTTGTCCTGCCTGAAAAACAGACTGAACCTGAATATCTGCAGCACTGCCTCAATCCCTGCCCTGTCAGAGCCCTGACAAATGTCCCTCTGCAGTGACAAATTCCAGGAGAGGCTGGAGCGGGATCGATGCTGATTTATCGCACTCCACGCTGTCCTTGCCAGCAGTGATGACTCTCTGCAGATGGAGAGGGAAGAAAAGGCCGGGATGGCTCCTGAGCTGTGTCCAAGGAGGAAAAGGAGCCATTGTTTGAGTGCAGCTGCATCACTGGGCTCCTGTCAGGAGTGGGCAGTGGCCTCTGGCAAGGCCCTGAGTGGCTTGGCTGCTCCATGAACTGTGGAAAACAGGGAGAGAAGCTTCGGGATTGAGGGGAAATGTAAGGGATGAGTGGCTGTTATCCACAGCTCCTACTCCTCGGAGTCTGCAGTGAAATAACCACGGGTAATAAAGCTGTGGAGCTGGCAGGGGGTGCTTCAGATGGGGTTCTGCTCAAACATTTATTCCTTCCAAGCTGTTTTCTTGTTTAAAACTGGTTCTAATGTGTGGTTTTAGCAGTTATTTGTGACAAGCAGAGAACTCTGCCCAGGCACCACTCAGGAATCTCAAGGTCACCTCAGAAGGGCGCGTGGATTCTCCCTGGAGACACACGGAGGTTCTTCTGCAGGAACTCTGTTTATTCCAACAGAAAATGTGTCTAAGAATCATGGAATGGTTTGGATTGGAAGGGATCTTAAAGCTCGTCCCATCCCACCCCTGCCATGGGCAGGGACACCTCCCACTGTCCCAGGCTGCTCCAAGCCCCAATGTCCAACCTGGCCTTGGGCACTGCCAGGGATCCAGGGGCAGCCACAGCTGCTCTGGGCAGAGCAATTTTTGGCTGCCACTGAAGCTACCCAGGATTTTCAGATCATTCAGGCACTGGACAGCCCTAAATCACCTGGAAAACTGTGACCTGTGTACAGTTATTCACTAAAATGGCCTGGAGCATGCCTGGAGTTAGGAATTCCATAAGCTCATTGTGGTCTATACTGGTTCTACTGGAGCAGCTCAGATCCACACTGGGTGGAGATGTGGCTGCGAAGATCCTATGATTTTTAAATTTTCCCATTTAAGGACAAGATTCCAAGGAGCTGGTGCTCATCCCCTGCTCTCAGCTCACGACTAAAACCTGGGTCTGCTGCAGCCTCAACGATTTCCCTTCTTTTCTGATCTTTTTCTCTGGAACCCAGAGGGGAAAATCCAGCACACACAAAGCAGGAGCTTCCTGTTGTAGTCCCATGAAGGTTACATGGAGATGAGCCAGCCCTGTTCCCTGTGGATGCAGAGCATTCCTGGAGGGACAGTGAACACTTCACCTGGAAGAGCAGCTGGTTTGAGCCTTCACACTTCAGAAGTGACCTGTGGCATCCATAAAATCCTTCATCCACGGCAGCAAAGAGCTGGATTCCCAGGGCCCAACGACTTCCCTGCTCCGAAGGTAAATCCTGCCACCAGCACAGGGAACGAATCCAGGAGTGAAAGTTTGGTAGGAAAACAATGGGAGGAACTGAACACTCTCCAAAAACAATGAGTGGGCTTTAAGGAAGGGGTACTGGAGGGTGAAAATTCCTGCTAAGGAGCAGCTCTCCTCGGGAGGATCCAACACCCAGCAGAAATATGCAGGGATAGGTGGGAACAAGACTGCTCATGTAGGGAAAACAAAATCATCCTGTCCCAGGCTGTAACGAAATCCCAAGTACCTTGGAGATGATGCAAAAACTTCCAGTGATTCTGGATAAGGCTTGGATGGGACCTACAGCAAGGGAACATTACTGGGAACCCAGATCCAAGCAGTGGGACCATCACTGTGTTCAATAAAGTGGTTGGGAAAGGGTTGCACTTTGGGAAGATTCTCCGTGGAAAAGATTTCATCCTTCTTGGACTCGTGGGAACCACCATTCCTACAGACAGAACCCCAAACACAACTCCCTGCTTCCCCTGAGATGGGAAAACCAGAGGATCTCCAAGGTGGGAAGAGACCCTCAAGATCATCCAGTGACCCGGATTAAAAGTGGAATGGGATGAGGGGAAGTGAAGAAGGTGAAGGAGACCTAGAAGTATGAAAGGGGATATAGGGAAGAGAGGTGAGCCAAGGAGCAAGAGATCCCAGGGAAAAACACCAGAGGATTGAGGAGGGGCACTTGGAAATGATTTTGAAGGGAAGGAGAAGCTGAAACGTTGGAGAATGTTGGGAATCTGGGAGAGCTTCCTATGATTATCCTCCAAAAAAGGCACGGCACTGGGTGGCTTTCTGCGCTTGGCTTTTAGAGGAAAATCTGCATTTATTTCTCAGCATTCCCCTCTGTCCCCTCGGGCCAGAATCCCTCTGTAAAGCACCCCCAAAACATGGCTGTAAAGGAAAACAAAACATGAGGGATTTTTGTTGATTTATGTTGGGCTATCTTTTCTTCCAGGAAGAGCCTGAAGCTGTTCCCAGTGAAGCCAGTGGAAAAATTCCCACTGCCATTAACTGAGGGACTGGAACTTCTCCACAGGTGAAGGCAGAGGCATTGCTCTTTCTGGGCTGCCTGGAACCCAGGAGATCAAGTGCTGCCTCTTAATCAGTGACTTCCCATCTCCAGCATCCTACAGAATCCAGAATTTTCCCCCATGGAAGCCATTCCATGGATTTCCTTCAGGTGCTGCCCACCCCTTTCTCCGGCATGAGGATCCCCTGCCGTTTCACCAGAATTCCCTCATTTGGGATCACCCCATAAATTTTCACCTTGTGGAGGCTCTACCAGCACCCTCCCCTGGGATTCCTTTCCCCGAACCCTGTGGGGCACGGATCAGGTCCTTAAAGGAGGAACGAAGATGGCCACGCGTTGTTGGGAGGGCGATGTTTGGTTTTGCTGCTGCTTTTGCATTTCCCCTCGAAGGCTTCAGGTTTGTGCCTGCCCGGGGGGAGAGGCTTGAGATGAAACCTCATCCAAAACGTGCCTTTTCCAGTTCTATTAAAGAAAAAAAACCCCAACATGGGGAATTTTCTAGATTCCACCCAACCCATAATAACTTTTGAAAAGTTAATTTGCTGCAGCTGCTTTAGAACTCCTCCTAAGGCCACAACTCCACATGATTACACAACCACAGCAGCTTTTATGGCTGAGTGCAAACACTACCCTGGTTTTGTTGTTCTACAAAAGCCAATGTTTGGTTTAAAGATACCCTTGGATTTTTAATCCACTTTGCTGGGGAATCTCACTCGCCACCAGGATTTTTAGAGCCTTCAGTTGCTTTTGGGCCTCCTGTTTGCCACATCTCTGAGGGATTTGCTGCACATTGGGGCCAAATTACGAGTCCAGCAGGAGCAGGGCAGGGATTGTCCCTCTGTGCTGGGCACTGAGAGGCCCCTCGAGGGCTGTGCCCAGTTGNATTGCATAAAAACCCATCACCCGTCTGCTGGGGTGTGAAACACCCCACTGGTGTCTCCTGTTGGGGTCCCCCACGCAGGCCTAGCCTGGGACTGAGCTCAGACCCCCATTGCTGTCCCTGCTGACCCCTCCCGTGTGGAGCCGAGCATTGGACACAAACCCGGCCGGCCCCTGGCTGTGCTAAGAAAAGTTCTGCCTCTGCACAGAGTCAGCTTTGCCCGAGGACTCTGTCAGCCAAAATCACAAGGATATTTCTATTTAAATCCCATCCAGTGAGGGCACATCGGGAATATTTTTACCCTGGTAGCACTCACGCCACTACCAATAAGGGGGGACTGTTGTTATGAGTTGGCTGTTAAAATCCAGCCTGGACTAAAAATTGTCGTAGAAAGTCTCAGCCTAGGAGGTATTTGTTTGTTTGGACAGGTTATTTAAGACAAGGAGTGAAAATAATGAGTGGGTGTGGGCTCCTACCTTGCATTTTTTCTGTTTAAAAAGGTCTTCCGTGGTATTTTCTGGTGATTGGATCCTGACTGAATTGCAGAGGGAATTAAAAACTTAGCAGGTCAATTTTGGGATTCTTTTTGAGGGAAAAAAAAAATCTTCAGGATGAGAACAACTGCCCAGCAAGTCTGGAGTGTTTCCCCACTGAGAATGCAACAGGACTATTCAGTGATTGTGGAACAAACAGGAGTAGAAATTACTACTTTTGTGTTTCTCTGGGGTTAGAGCCTTTCCACCCTTAACATTCTGAGCCTCTGGAAGGCCTGAAGAGATGGAACTGTGCTCCTGGATCTTCTCCATCTGTAGGTGGAAGTGATTGGCTTGGGGAGATGAGTCCCCACCTGATCATCCCTGTGAACTCAACACACCTAAATCCACATAGAAACAACCGGCCTGGCACCCCGTGCTCTCCAGGAATTCCACAGAGCTGTGGGACCTGAGACATAGGGACCAAAGATTTATCAAAAAACCCCCTGGAGGTCAGAAATCAGGCTCCTAAATCCTCCTAAATCCTAAATGCTTGGCCAAACAAACAAACAAACACCTGATTCAGAGCAGCAGCAGCGGCTTGGCCCCAGGTCCGAGGGCTTTGGCCGACGTGACTCGTCCAAAGCCACACAGGAAATCTGCTGCAATTCCAGGAATAGAGCACAGATCCCAGCTTTAACCACAGGCTGCCTCTGTTTCCTTTGTCAGCCCTCATTCCCACAAGGAAGCTAAAGCCGGGATCTCGCTGCGGCCACAGCCAGAGGTGCCCGCTGGGAATGGAGCTAAAGATGTTCCTTGTTCTTGGAGTGTGTGGAGACCCTGGGGCTCCTCAGGACACCCAGGCTTAGACACCAGAGCTCAAGGACACTGTGCCCAGGAAAAAAGCTGGAGAAAAGCTGGAGAAAAGCTGGAAAAAGGGAAGGTTGGAAGAGCTGCTGTAGGCACAGAGAAGTGGGACAAGATCTTTAATTTCCTTCCCGAGCTGCTGGTGGGGTACCCAGCAGGGCAGATCCTCTGCCCACGGCTGCTCATGGAATCTTTCCCTGGTTTGGGTTGGGAGGGACCTTAAAGCTCATCCACAGGCAGGGATCCACTAATCCAAGGACACCTTCCACTATCCCAGGCTGCTCCAAGCTGGCCTTGGACACTCCCAGGGATGGGGAGTCCACAACCTCTCAGAGCAGCCTGGGCCTCACACAATTCCCTCCCAATATCCCATCTAACCCTGCCTGTTCCAGCTGGAAGCCATTCCCCCTCATCCCGTTTCTGCCCGAGTGCTCAAATTGGTTTGTGCACAATTCTTGTGCAGGTAAGGAGGTGCTGAGGAAACAAAAAGCATCGAGGCCAAGTTTTTGTGAAGGAAATGTTGAGTTTCTCCTCAGGGTCTGTGCATTTGCCATCGTGCAGGGCCTGCCAGTGGGTTCCAAACGACATCAGATGGAATCCCTGAGTCAAAAAGATCACAAAAGGTCTGTGTGGAGTCAGAGAACCAGAAGTACAAACTCCCTGAACATTGCACTCACTCTGTTGTTGCTAAACCAGCCTGGACAATTCCAAATTACAAAGCAGAAAATGTTTGAATGTTCATTTCCAGATCTCTCCTATCGAGGCAAACCACACATTCCTCTCCGGCAGATGCCAAATGTGAGGATTTAAAGGAAATGTTCCTGGAGTTATCTGAGTTTGAGGAGCACTGGAGTGATTTTCTGTATTGTTTGGGTTGTTCTGTTCTAATCTGAACAGATTTTCTCCTGTCTCAAAAGGAAATACACGAAACTCTGGCCTGAGAGCAACCACAGAAGATTTCAGGCTGTGCAATAGGAAGGGGGTGGGAATTGGGAATTGTCAGTGACAAGTGGGGTCTACTGGAAGTCCCATCTTGGATTCAACAATGGGATCGGTGTCTTGATCCTGGCAGTTAAGAAATGTGGATTTCCACATAGGCCCCATCTTGCATGAATTACTGCAGATCTGACAAATCTGAGTTATTGGGCTCCTCCTGGGAGGTTTTTCAAGCCAATTGTAACAACAGCTGATGGGAACCAGCTGCTCCAGCAGAATGAGGAACCAGATCCTTGGCATTTGATGAATTAATAAAGCCAGGCACAATACAAATGTCAGTGGCAGCCAGCGATTCTCCAGGAGAATGGGGAGCAAAAGGAAAAGAGCAGGAATCCAACCGCAGCAGCTGTTTGGCCAACAGGTAGCGGGGAACTATTTCTTCATGGCAAAAGCTTGGAAAGATTTTCCATGATTCCCAAAAAAACCCCAAAAACTGAGCTCCTTGCAACTAGATAATACCAGGAGTGCAGGGATTGAACAAATTTCTGGCTGTTCATTTGAGGAAAAGCCAGGGAGAGAGAGAGGGATTGCACACCAAGTGTCTGTAAACGCAGGGACTGAGCCTGTGTGATTGGGAATGTGGCTGTAGGAACAGAAATCCTTCCACTGACACAGCTCCAGAGGCAAGAGGAGGGATCTGAGTACAAATAAATGCCTGAAAAAAGAGGCAGAGGGGCTTTGTAACAACTGCAGCCCTGACCTTGGTTGTGTCAGGTTGTGTCAGGTTTGATCATCTGGATCAAACAGAAGTTCCCCTGGAGAAGGATCTCTGTACAGGGGACAGCCTGAGGGACTGAACCATGGAATGGTTGGGTTGGGAGGGACCTTAAAGCCCATCCAGTGCCACCCCTGCCATGGCAGGGGTGGCACTGGATGGGCTTTAAGGTCCCTCCAAGCCAACCCATTGCAGGATTCTGGGATTCTGAGCTGCTGCTGTTCAGGAAGTTGGTCTGGGATCTGCTGAATCTGTGTAATTCCCTGAAAAAGCAGCGGAGTGTTCAGAGGTGGTGGAGAGGGAAAAAGCCAGGGAGCAATGATTAGAGAGGAACTAAACCCCCCCAAAAATGGATTTGGCCCCTGCTCAAACCCATTATGTGCAACCAGAAGAAAAGAGAAGGAAGGGAAATAAAGCTGATGAGAAATGTAGGAAGGATTAACAGATTGGAAAAGAGATGAATGGGAATACAGATCCATAAAATCCTGAGGAATAAGGAACAGGGAAGGATTACTCACCATTCCCGGTGATAAAACAAGAAAGGAGAAGCTCTAATCAAAGTATCAGGTAGAGGTTTTAAAACACACCAAAGGAAGAACTTCTTAATTCCAGGTGTAATTAAGTTGTGAAAGCCTCGATCCCAACATACTGAGGAGGCCAAAGGTTTCAATCCGTTGGGAGACAGTTTGGACAAATCCAGGTGGGACAGGTTTGTCTGGAGCTGATAAACTCTGGCCACAGCCTCCAGCCCAACTGGGAAATCCCGGAGTGCCAGGAATGCAGGGGGGTGAACCCCATCCTGTGCCCTTCCACTCTTCCCAGGGATGAACCACTGGATGCTCCATTCCAGGAAAATAAATCCATTTGGTTGGAATTCAGCTCCAGGTAAAGAGATTTCAGAGGTGGTTTTCCTTCCCCACCTCTCACAGACCCGTTGGACCTTCTCCATAAATTAAAGATCAGTGCAACTGAAGCAGGAAACTCCTGACAGTTCCAGGAGCTGTGGTGGTTGGAATCTCGCCGTTCCTGGTGGAATTCCTGCTCCCTGCCTCCTTCTGGGAAAGGAAGGAATAATGTGGGCATCCCAAAAAGGAGCTGCCAGTCCCAATCCACATTTCCAGCTCCCTCAGTGGGGATTCTTTCCCAAGGTTGTGCTCAGGTTGTGGGTTTGGTTTTCAATGTTCTGGAGAACAGGAGGCTCCAGGAGAACTCCCTGAGGCCTTCCTGTGCCTCCAGGGGGTTATGAAAGGAGGGAGAGGGAGTTTTTATCCCTGCAAATAGTGACAGGACCCAGGGAATGGCTTCCCAGTGCCAGAGGGCAGGGCTGGATGGGATATTGGGCAGGAATTGTTCCCTGGGAGGGTGGGCCGGCCCTGGCACAGGGTGCCCAGAGCAGCTGTGGCTGCCCCTGGATCCCTGGCAGTGCCCAAGGCCAGGTTGGACATTGGGGCTTGGAGCAGCCTGGGACAGTGGGAGGTGTCCCTGCCCATGGCAGGAGGTTGGAATGGGATGATCCTTAAACTCCTTCCAATCCAAGCCATTGTGGGATTCTTCAGTTCCATGGTTTGACTGATAATATTGGAGAGTTCCTTCAAACAGAGGTTTTTTCCATGGAACACAAAGGTTTTGCACAAATTCCATTTGGGGGGAAAATGTGCTTTAAATTTTTAGCTGGATTTAGCAGAGCTCCATCCTTTACACTTCCCTGGAAAAACTTTTCCCCACCAAATGGAATTGACCTGTTGTGATCCATTCACTGGGATTTGGCTCTGGCACTGTCCAATTCCCAGTGTGGATTTATCCAGGATATCAAACACGAGTTAGCTCTGGAGTCTGATCTCAGCTAACAACAAACATTCCACTGAAATAGCCACAAGATTTTTTGTTTTCAAAGGAAGAAAATCCCAATAAATTCTCAGCTGGTCAAAAGATGTCCAAAAATGCTGCACCAAGGTATTGCTTGAAACCTTAAATATTCAGTTTTCATGGAGAAAGTCAATCAAGGATTTTCCAGGGGGAACTCTGCTAAGCTGGGTGGCTGCTTTACTATGGAATAGTCAAATATTCCAGGCCTTGAGCCCTTCCTAAGGTTATTTAAACAGATTAAAGTCGGATAAGGGAAGCTATTAATTTTTCAATCATGTGATCTTATATTTATTCTCGTAATCAAATCTCATTCCCACCCCCTCAGTTCCACGAGATAAATGTGGATTCAGACTCTGCCTCCAGTTCAAAAGAGAAATTAAATTACAATAAGTTCACTTTATATGGAATTGCTTCATCAGGAGGCAGAGTTCCTCTAATCATATTTAAATATAGGCACTGGAAGCCAAACACTGACCTGGGGTTAAAGGAATATTATGGGTGATTTAATGGGAACCCATTTATAGAGCACAAAAAGAATTTTAAATCACGTTGGGGTAAATGGAGATGATCCCAAATGCTGCAATGAACTTCCACAGCCACGGCTGTGTCTTGGAAATGGGATTATTTGAAATTACTACTGGCCCAGCTGTGGAAGTGTAAAAAAAAAATGGTGGGAACAGAGCAGGGAAAAATGTGAATTTTGGCTCCAGGGCAGTTGAGATTGACACAAGGTAAATAAAAAGTGTGTTCAAGGCTCCCAGGATTTTCTCCACCTTTGCTCATCTCCAGCACAGCTGGAAGGAACCCTGTGGTTGGGAGAAGAGCAGCAGGGAAGGGGCTGGAGCGTGTCCA
>VZRS01005935.1:0-11921 GCA_013398055.1 Ifrita kowaldi
AAAAAAAAAAAAAATCAGCCTCCTGAGTAATTCTAGTGTGGAAAATTTAGGCTTGAATAGATTTTCAAAATTCAAAGTTTGGAAACTAAAACACCTGTAAGGACTTAAAGAGCACAGCTGCCTGTCTCAAACACTGTTAAGGCCATGGAAGGATTTTGCCATGAGATTAGCACAGAAGGGAGTGACAGGATGGTGCTTACTTGGGGCCTGGGTGGAGGCAAGATCTGGCTAGCACACCCTGGGTAACACATCTGGACAAAAATTCCCACAGTGGCAAGCTCTGTAAAGAAGCAACTGCCCATTGGCATATCACCAGCCAAACAAAGATCACCCCAAGTTATGGGAGAGACGGCATCTGTGGCCACCAACGACCACCAAAGCCCCACCCAAATATTCTTCTGGATACCTGAAACCAGGACCGTAGATAACGTAAGATAAAGGTGGTACTACTGTCCAAGTGTTATCTCAGACCTGGGGGGAGGTAAAGAAAGCCTAGGGAAAAGAATGTATCACTGATAATGGACACAAAATGGAGAACCTATGGGTCACAAGGAAAGCCAACTCAGCAACTGTGCTGAAATCAGCCCCAACTGGATAAAAGGTAATTCGGGCATGGGAAAGTTGCGAACACTGATCCCAGCAACCCACCGACTCAAGAGAAAGACTGAGCATGCACTGAAAGTGAGACAATAATTTCACCAATAGCATAAGAGAATAGTGTAGCCAACAAGCATTAATTCCTTTGTTTGCTAAAATGTATAGATAATGGAAAGTTTTGAAGGACCTCGGGAGCCCCACCACCATAAAGCCCAGAGTGAAGAAGGACTAATAGGATGCTGCTGGATCCACGGGTGGTGACTATCTGGTACTTGAACTCTCTCTCTCTCTCCTCTCTCTTTTCTGTTTCTAATTCATTGTTAAATAAAATCTGTACTACTGACTTCAGCACATGGTCTCGTTTGCACCTTAATTTGGGCAGAGGCATCCCTCAATAATCTGATCTTAACAACACTATCATATTTAGTAGTGGTAAAATATCTTAATTACACATGATGTTATTAACCTTAATAGAAAACTGACCCAACAAACAGGTTTGTAAACAATGAAAGATACACCTTGCTGATAAAATGCACATCTTTGTACTTTTAGGTGTTGTTGGAAAAACTGTACATGATAAACCATGAAATCTGTTGATAAATTACAGGAAGCGTAACATTTACCCTTTCATACATAAGGAAAAGAATTATTTCCTCAGCATCCTTTTGAGAGAATCAGCCTATCATCATTCAATTAAGTGCTGGAATTAGTACAAAATTACCAAGCAGGACTCTTACCCCATCAAGTCATGTAAGAGTCAGAAAAGGTATTAGACACCCAATTCTTCTGGATTTGGAAATCTTTTAACTACATATTTATAAACCCTGCCTTGATCCTCTTCACTTTGTACAATAAGAGTGATATAAAACACAAAACAGTAAAATGATAGAAAGCCTGAAGGGGAATAACTTAGAACAGACAGCAGGAATTATTTTAATGTGATATATAATTAGCTTGCAATATATCATGAGCCGTTTGTTAAAGGTTCTTGACTGTTAGGCACTGAAGACTGCTGCACTGAAATTTATTAAAACTCCTGCATTTCAGTGGATGCAAAGTGCAAGACTGATGACATGGGTAACATCACTACTACCAATACCAATAATAACCACATTACTATGCACTTCACTGGTCCCAAATTCACACACATGTCCATGTCATATGTTCAAAGACCATTAAATGTCAGGAATCTCACAGTATCTCTAAAAATGAATAATGAAACTTGTGGAAATGGCAGCATGTTGAATCCTGCCACAGAGAACTGTACGTGGTGGTGATAGAAATGCTCCTCCCAGAAGAACTTTTCACAGCCCTGTGTTGTGTGCCAACGTGGTATTTGTTTATCTTTTCTAGTGGAAGCAGTGAAAGCAGTGAAAGCTTTGAATGCCCAACCTGCACATGGAATCTATGTGAATGTTCAGGAGCAAACTCTGCCCAGGGAGGTGGGAACTTAATGCTGTGGCAACATGATCGATCTTCTAATTCGCTACAGCCTGAACGGAAACTCAGTCCAAGCAAAAGGTCAGAACAGGCATTTTATATTCTGTTTTAAAGGAGGGGAGGAAAAAAATGTCTTTGAGGAGTGAAGTAAGAGGCTAATGAGACACAGCACTGACAGCTGGAATTTAATAAGTGTCCACTTCACAAGGAAAATTGCTCTTAGTAATTAAATACAGGTATCCTACAAAGCTTCTGCTTAGAGCTAGACTTCAAAATCCTTCTGTCAAGCAGGACTGAAGAAGTTTTACATACCAGGTAATATAAGGGTGAGTTTACCTGGGAGGCTGGCCCTAAATGAAGAGGGTTAATTGCATAAAATTCACAGTCCTGTCAGTGGTAAATAATTCCAAAGGGACTTGTTCAGATAGTAGCCTGGCATAACTGAAAAACAGACTGCAGCTAAAACAAACTGTTATAAAGTCCACCAAAACCTGAGACACATAAAAAGTTTATTAGTCATTGCAGAAATAAAATGCAAACAAGATCTTTTTAGAGGGATCCAAAATTCTTTACGGTCCAGGTCTGTAGGACCGTAAAACTCTACCTGAGAAAATTTTAAACAATCTTCTAATTAATCACAGGATTTTATAGCCTCTCACAAGCTGTAAGTAAAACATTAACAGGGTAGGAGGAAGTACTCTTTGTACCAAGCAGGATTCCAAACCCTGCTGACACAGCCCACTAGATGAATCAGGTTACATCAAGCTGAGATTATAAGAGGTACTATCACACAGAATAGTGTTTCATATAGGGGACTGCATTGCTCTATATAAATGAAGGTATAAGTGTCTAAATTTTTGGGAGCATCTGAGAGAGAAGAGTCTGACAGGTTTTCTGTAATTTGAGACATCACCATCAAAATACGACCATGTAACATATCTTTCAGTAATAAAACTCATATCCCTGAAAAGATGTTTTGATCATCACTTAATCAGCATCCAACAGAATACTGTTGGTATCACAAAAACAAAGCAGTTTAAAGTATCTAGATGGTTGAATGTTTTTAACAGCCAGATCCAATAAATTTGCATTTACTCAAGAATGTATAACGAAACCACACAGCTCTACATACTTCAGTGTAAAAGAGCACTGACTCTGCAATACGTTTTAACCTACCTCATAGTACATAGGCACATCCTTGGCCTTTTTTCCCTTCTGACCCCCGTATTCTGCGATCTGCAAGTAAATAAAGCATTCTATTGTGAGAAGATTTTATGTTTACACAAATTGAATGCTACACTCACACTCCAAAACAGTGAAGAATCATCTTACGGCAACCCCGTACCTTAGGGTGGGATTTTTGTGATCAGCACATTGAAGAAAAGTCTGTAAGAAAACTTCATTTTCAGGGAGCAGAGCAGCTTATACAGTAAACTTTTCTTTTTCCATTTTTAACTTGTATGAATTACAGCAATGAAGCTGGTAAAAGGTATAGAGAGTAAGTCCTGTGAGGAGTGGATGAGGGAGCTGGGACTGTTTAGTCTGGAGAAATCTCTTTCTCAGGGGAGCCCTTACCACTCTCTAGAACTCCCTGAAAGGAGGTTGCAGCACGGTGGGGATCGGCCTCGTCTCCCAGGTAACAAGTGACAGGACGAGAGGAAAAGGCCTCAAGCTGTGCCAGGAGAGGTTCATGCTGGATATCAGGAAGAATTTTTTCACAGAAAGAATTGTCAAGCATTAGAATGGGCTGCGGAGGGAGGTGGTAGAGTCACCATCCCTGGAAGCGTTCAAGAAATGACTGGACGTGGCACGTAGTGCTGTGATCTAGTTGATAACGTGGTGTTCAGTGAAAGGTTGGACTTGATGGTCTTGGAGGTCTTCTCCAACCTTAATGATTCTGTGAATTAGTGTAATTTTTGAAACTTCCATAGAGTAGTTTATCATTACCACAGAATAAAGAAGGCAGGATCTAGAAGTGACATCTACAGCTTGGTTCACTGTCAAAAGCCACTTTCTTGGAATACCTGTCTGAAAATGTCTTCATGTGACACCACACTGAAGAGCTTTCGCAGTGGCACCTGCACAGCAAGAGACAGGGCCTGGATGTGGATTTCATCCTCAGTCTTGGTCCCAACAACAAAAGCGATGCTAGGCTTCCAGCCATCCTACATTCCAAAATAAAATATTTAAGGTATTAAAACTCATGCCAACGAAAGTTCTTCTCTGCAGTTTCAAAGAGTAATCTTGTAGAGACGGTTTTATGTCACTTTAAGACATATTAAACATCATTGTATTAATCACGCTGAAATTGCATGCCCCTACTACTTTGTCCCAATTCTTTCTGCCATGAGGTGGCAGCATTATGCTATGCAAAACACAAGTACCTACTAACAGACAACAAACAAACCTTTTCGCAGGCAAACGCTGCATTAGAGTTTCACAAAGATGTACTAACTTTTAAATGGCATTTGCAGATTTGACAGTTCAGGTAGCAAACAAAAGTGAATTTTGAATATATGTATTATGGTGATTATTCAATGTAGAAAAAAATGCACAATTTTCAGCTTCCTCATCCTGTGAATTAGATGATGCCCAGATACTATTTTCTGAACATTGTAGCATTATTATTATGCTGTTTTATGAAGGTATATTTATGGTTCTTGCATGGTTTCACTAAATATTCCAAATAAAGAAAAATTACTTACCAATGGCAAGTTGCATTTCACTACAATATTGATGAACTAAAACCACTAGCAGTTTCCAAAAATTTGCAGTAGCATATACATTATTTTAATGCAAAAAAATGTTTTCAGCACTAAAAAAATGCAGAACAAGCAAAAATTTGAACACTTTATTTAGTGATATACATCCACAAAAGCTTAAAAATTATGTAATTTAAGCAACTTTTACTGGTTACTCTCTTTCACATTTCTGCTTTCACCTACCGGAATCCTTTTCACAGAGTGAGTCGCTATCTCCGTCACATCTACATCTCACTCTAGAGTATTCTTTATCAGCATTAGTGGTGGCTGAACTATGAGCATTTTTAATGGTTGTACTGTACAGGAATCACTGAATTTAATTTTTTTCAATGCATATCTGCATATGTAAACTGCAAGGTTACCAATACAGCTGCATAAAGGTAAACATGGAAAGGGATTCAGTCAGATCAAGGCAGTCCCAGGACAGTCACATTAATCAGGACAGTCCAGTGTGCATCATAGCAAGAAAAGATTTTAAGAGATTTAAGATAGGGTGGTAACTTTAGGATATTGAATATTTTCATATATTTATATTATGTACAAAGTCCTTGTGGAATAGGAACAAAACCTGAGCTGAGCTTATGGTAAAGTGAGGAAAAGGACCAGTCTAGGAAAAAATCAAATGGTAACAGAAGTATCTTCTTTCAGTTTTACAGTACCCTTCTTCATTTGTCCCTTTTGTTAGCTGATAAAAAGCATACCTAAATGTCTGCAGTTTGAGTAACTGATGGCTTGGGATTCGAGAAAGCCACAGTTGACCTAAGTTTCAAAACAGTGGATGCTTGCATGGTGGGAAACAGTTTGTCAAACACTTAAGGTAACAAACGATAACATCACTTGGGTGTGCCCCGTTTTTCTAACCACAGAATATTCAGAAAAACAACAAAGATGTAAACATCACCTGGGTGAATAGCTGTAAACATCGCCTGTAAATAGCTACAGATCAGATAACTAATCCAAAAGGGCACCTACAGTTCCACACATCATGAACTTCCTTGATGGTTTATTGCAGCACAAAATAAACCTCAAGTTTTAAAAATTACCAGTGCTAGAGAGTGCAGCATATCACTGATACTCTAGCCATATGCAAACATGGTGGAATTTATGAGTGTCCAGCTGCCCTGGGGCAGCAGACACTGCTCAATGGAGAAGTGGCAGCAGTAGTGGGGACTGCACCAAATACACTGAATTTCATTTTCATCTTTTTCATCTGCAGAAAGGATGGGGCACGGTAACTCCTTCTGCCTAAAGCTGCAAGATAGCTATTGGAGCACAGCAGTGTGAAAGATCTCTAGGTATTCCAATATCATCAACATGCACAGGAGTTGCAGCTAATCTGGATTAAAGCTATCATTGTATACCTGCCAAGAGCTGGAGAATAAAACTTCAGCATTCTTTGAACAGTAAGTATTTAGATGCCCATGCTTGTGTGGAAATGCATAATTTTCTAGGCTCTCAGACCTGAGATTGAAACGCTCTCATGTGGCAGTATCCTGGTGCTCACCAGCAGACAAGGAGTCTTTAGGACAACCATCTACCTGTGGCACGAGCTAACGGAGCAACTGTTATCACTTCACTGCCCACTTCAGTGAGGACCACCAAGAGAGGGAAACAAGGCCCAGTAAGTCTCACAGAGAGATGCTGACAGCACAAGAGCAGCAAGAATCAGGAATGTCAGGTTCTACTCAGGATCCTACGGGAAGCATAGTCCAGCAGCAATACAGAGCTTGCTCCCACAACTTCCTGCAGTTCTTCAGATATACAAAAAAATATCTGTCAAAGAGTTCTAAGGCTCTGCCTTATGCCTTCTTTAGTTCCTCCTTAAAACATGCTGATAACTCGCTGCACACAAATCAAACCTGCTTAGCACTGATTAATATCACTGCAACAACATCTGTGGAACCTGTCTTCCTTACCATCCTCCTTGATTTTTCCACCCCTTGGTCACAACTGTCCCTAGTTAATCTCTCCTTCCTTTTCCACTCTTCATTCCTCATCTGAGTTACACCACTTGTCTTAATGTTTCCCCCACCTGTGACTTGCTCCCCAGCTCTTGTCCTCTGTCTCCTTGTTCAGCTAGCCTCCAGTTTCATTATCTGATCCCACTTCAGGCTTTCTCCATCCTCAGATTCCTTCTCCAAATCCTTATCCTCTAGCCCCTATAATAATTCCCAGACACTTTCAGAGATATGGTTGAGCAATGAGACTCTCCTTCACAAAGGTACTATGAGCCTTTCTAAGAAAAGAGAATTTTCCTGGTTTCCACTGTGGTGCCCACCTTTACAGCAGCCTGTGACAAAGCACCAAAGCAAAACATCAGGGTAGGTTCTGCTTGTGCAAAACGCAAGTTTAAAAAAAAATTAGGACTTATGCAAACAAAATTATCCAACCCCAGATTTTCGTTATCCAAGCAGAAATTATCATCAGTGGGCCACACCTTCTCCCCACTGAAAATGCTCTGCTTCAAAGAAACAAGGTGATAAAGCTTCTCCACAAAAAAGCTATGAGAATATTTATAGTATAGGCAAACCATTGGCTAATACATTAAAAATAAAATACATGGAATGAGCCTCTACAAGATAACTGTACTGGTAGTGAAAATTATAACCATATTTAATTCTACAGAAGTATATGCAGCTCAATACAAGGTCTTCCCTGCCAAAATTTAAGTATTATTAGAGACAGCCTATACCTCCCTAGTGCTAAATGAAGAAAAGAAACTGCTCTTCTAAAAAAAGTGCAATACCTGGGAATAGGAGCTAGAAGTAGCTAGTAAATATCCAAAGTAGCTACACACACCTTCCCAGGGAATAACGATCTAGACTTCCTGGAGTCATTAATAGCATGTCATCTATTTCTAGACTGACCAGTTTTGAAGTCCTGAAAGATCATTTTTCAGAAAAGCTGCACACTGAGAACATGAATTGAAGTCAATAAGGATAGTCAATGTGCAGCATTAATACAGAGTTTAAGGTGTTTAATTAATTATACTCTTTTCTGATGTTAAAAATCCAGTATTTTTGCAATACTGCCTTTATATTATCAATCCTGTAACAGTATCCTTAATGTTTAAGGCACTGAAAGGACAGAGAAGAAACAGACCCTGCTTCTACAGCTCACCACCTAAAATCACAACATAAAAATGTGAAGGAAAAGTAGTAAAATGTATATGGTTACTTTAAAAATATTTTCTCCCTCAATATACAACTGCTCCTCTACTTAGTTTTATTCTTTCAAATGTTATTGTAGTATCAAGGCTTGAGAAAGGATCTGAAAGAGGATAGATTAGTGACCCTAAGGCTACCTCAAATGACGTTCCCAGCTTAATGAACATGATAGAGAAAACCATAAAAATAACTACTGGAAAATCACGGAAACAGTCTAGGGAGGTTGCCATTGAGAATATAACACAAGCACTACAAATTGCACAAAGAAGCCCAAAATGCAGGGAGCAGATATCCCACAGAATCAAAAATGCTGGTTCAAACGTGAATTTAAAAAAAATTGAAGCTGGAAATGTGGCACTGGCAACTGAATATTGTTTAAACAATCTGTAATAAACTCCAGTTAAGGGCAGGCCAGATCACTCTCACTGGAAAACATCCAGTGGCAACCATTGTTACAAATGACATCGTCCTCCTGGTTTTAAAACTCTTGGCCATGTCAAGAGTTGAAATGCATGAAAGTCTCTAAGTGTTAGAAATAACCATCTGTGTGGGAAACTTCTATGCTCCTCAGCTGGAGAGGCTCCAAATCTGCAAAATCAACCTAATTCTGAAAGCTCCATGTAAGCAGCAAACTTTTTTTTGGTTGTCCAAAATCCTTGCTTTCACAAAACACAGGAGGTGCCTCATCTCACGATTTTGTTCTCAAGCCTCCATTGTGTTCCTCTGCAATGTGATTTTTTCCAACTGTTAAAAACCAGTATACATAGCCTGTATATCTTGTTCACCACAGCAGTATTGGAATAGCGCAGGTATGTTAAGAAAATCTCTAACTTTAATTCACATTGAAGAAAAAAGCAGATGTAGCACAAATTTTTTCCTTCCTTTTAAAACATATCTTGTTTTCTCTGCTTCATTTCCTAGACACAAAAGGGCAGCTGTTCTAGGGAAGACAGTTGAACAAGTCAGGTATATTGTTTATTTTTGCAGTACCAGTTTCTAGATCTCTTTGGCCAAGAAAAGCATCAAGCACCCATCTTACTCTCCTCCCATTTCCAGACAATCTGGGTATCTGTCATTTTACTTTTGTGGTACTTAATGTTGTGGGCTTTAGTGTTTTTTGTTTGGTTGCTTTTTTGGTTTGTTTGGGTTTTTTTGCGGGTCATGTGTTTGTTTTGTTCGATTGTTTGGTTTTTTCCTTAGGACAACAACCAGTAAGTTCATTTCATTACAGCAGGATTTTGAATTTACCTGTAAGGGCTGAGAAGAAACACTTGAAAACTCAAACTCCAAACATCTGAGCATCAAACATATTAGTGATTTATGAACAATTAGAGTAGTAACAACTCTAACACACTTTATTTTCAACAATGAGGGAGCTTGTAAACCAGTAAATACAGCTGGCATTACTGGGAAAGGTTGTTTATGAGGAGTTTTGTAGCCTTAAGGTAGGACATCACTTCTTAGAAATCTGAAGACCCACTTTCATTATCTGCTGATTGACACACCCACACTTACTAATAGCTTTTGTTTTTAAGAGCCTGAGCTTTTGTTGTACAATGTGGGCAGGTGAGATAACATCAAAGCTCAACTGAATGCAAATTTTTCTCTGAAGAGGAATTAATATGATTAGCAATCAAAAGTGGAGCCATCCTACTCCTAACATTTTTAGAGGTTTCACAATATTTAAGTTAATTTCAATTTTCAGGCCCTAAAAGGCCAATAAAATGAGAAAAATCATACAGATGGAAAGTCAGCACAGAACATGGCTTCCAGTTGCTATGCTTAGTTATACTAATTAATAAGAACAAATAATAAATAACAGTTATTTCAATTAAGGGCTGTATTAGCCCAGAATTCACCTTTCACTCAGCAAATATCGCCCTTTAGTTACTTAACACATGCAAAGTTTAAAACTACCTAAGAATCTTAATTTATATTTTGCAATTTAATTCTGTAGTGAACCCAATCAACACAGATGATAAATATCTGAAGGCAAATACAGTTTGCAATTCCATATTCTTCTGCATAGCTCATTACAAACAAGAAAGATATATATAAACTATAATGTGAGGCTCTGGAAAATCCATATTTCCTCTGTATGTGTTTTTAAGTTGCGTGTTTGCCAGTTTTCACAGTGCATTTAGTAAAAGTAATTATTTGGTTAGTAAATACCATTTAAATCATATTTCAGTTAGCATACTTGTCCATAAAAATCTTAACAGCACTGGTAAAATGACTCTTTTTCATAGATTGAACTTATAAAACAGGGTAAGTCATAAACACATTAAAATGTGAAATTTCACCACTCAGTCTATCTGGTACAATTTAAAACCAGTTCTAGTAAATTCCCTTTGCCTCCACTAAAGGGAAAGAATATTTTCCAAATTGATACAAGTAAAAGATTTAAAAATTCTTTACATACAAATTACGAGGAGAGATATTTATTTACTCGATAGGAGTTCCTGTCATCTCCCAAATAATTTCAGATTCATATGGTATTTCATATAGAATACTGAGCACGAGTAAGAAGTAAGTTCTGTGCACTGTGTCTGGTGAGACCTACAATTCAAGTTGTTCAACACTCTCTTTTACAGACTGCTTTCAGTTCCTGAGCTTCATATATCTGAGTTTAAACTTTGTATGTTATATGATTACTGGGGTAGGGTGGGTGGGGGGAGGGACAGTGTGGTTAGACAATCTGCAGAATGGGATTTGATTTTTAAAGATCATGTTTATCCTTTAATAAAACCCCCTATGTGATTAAGCAGTTAAGATATTCAATGCCCTCCGTGTTCAAGAGGAAGGAATTAAATTTGGCAGCAGAGTCGTACTTGTGTCAAAGATGTGCTTTTACAGAGCATGTTTATTTACATTAAGTACACCCACATTTGGCCACACTTGATGAATCTTGATTCACACATGCTCAGAAGAGATTTGCTGGCATTTGACAGTTTTGCACCGAGTGTGCTCTTGCCCATGACTATAAGAACTGAACAAGAACACTCCTGCAGTAAGAAATTTCAGTGGCTGCCCAGCATCTCAGAAGCCTGAGCTCAAGCTGACCGCAGCAAGGAGACAGTTTTCCCCAAGTTCCCAAGGCACTGTCTGTGCACAGCATGGCAGAGAAAGTGAAATTAGCTTAACTGGAACAGAAAGCAGCTAGACGATACCAGAATTATGGAAACAAGGAATCTCAAGTCAGCCCCCTTGGGTAGAGGCATTACAATAATCTTTAATTAGGTGATCACATACTTTTTCCTACAGAATTCTTGCCCCATTCAGTGAACATTCACCATTTTTTTTCCATCTGCCTCAATGTGTGGTCCTGAATAATACCAACTTTGACATTTCCTAAATTTTGAGCATTTTATTTCCTACCTTTAAAAATACTTCAATATAATGGCTTGCATTTAAGAAATGTAATAAATTATGTGCAGAGGCAGCAGAGCATACAAAGCACTTTGTTCAGTGAATTCACTGCACAGTATCCACAACCACAATAAACACCACCATAAAAAAACATAATCACTAATTGGCACCTTGCTAGTAAGCATGGGAGAAAGACCAGGAACAGAGTAGGTGATGGAAACTGGACCTTCACCCCATTCTTACGCTTCAGGGAGGTTTTCCAAGGGTAGGGACAAGACTCACAGGTAAGAAAGGGCTCAAGCCTTTAGAACTCTACTGAAAAATCTGTGTTCTAGGAAAAAATGGGAAACAACAGCCTAAGCTATTCAAAAAGAGGTCTTGTTTGGCTAAACTTGTAATATATGGTTACTGCCAAATAAAAGCAAAAGCAAGTAAATATTTAAGAGATTTTTGGACATCTGCGGCGTTTTCGGGAAAAGCAATTAGCCAGTTTAAAAGCCTCCTCCTGAATTAAAAGTTCCTTATATTTAACCAGTGCTGCTGGCATATTAAAAGAAAAAAAAAATCAACAAAACACAAACCCACA
>VZRS01005935.1:11984-115183 GCA_013398055.1 Ifrita kowaldi
TTTTTTTAATAGGGCACAACAGGAATCCACAAAACAAGGAAACCACGGAAGCAATTTGTCTCACTTGCAGAAGCCGTGCTAGATAAACACATGCGAGATAAATATTATTGTTTGCTAAACTCCCACCCTATTTTGAAACCAAATTTTCTCTTCCAAGTCAAGATTTATGAGAATTACATTGCTTACACAGAACCTGAAAACCTAAACATGCCTTTAGATCCTCACACTCTGTAAAAGAAAAAAAAAATAAAAAGGAAAAAAAAAAGTGCCTTTTAGCTGCACACACTCAGGCAGGAAAATTACAGCCTCACATTTTCAACGCTACAGTTAATGCTGTGTCAGCACCTCCATCAAACCTCGTTGTTCAGCAGTTTATAAAAAGTTCCCTCCGAGNCGCTGCTGCGGGGAGCCGGGTCTGTTCAGCCTCAGGAGGGGACATCATCAGTGTCTGTAAATATCTAAAGCGGGGGTATCAGAGCAGGGAGCCAGGCATAGGACAGGAGGCAACAGGCAG
Organism: Ifrita kowaldi; assembly: GCA_013398055.1. Lineage (NCBI taxonomy): Eukaryota > Metazoa > Chordata > Aves > Passeriformes > Cinclosomatidae > Ifrita > Ifrita kowaldi. The sequence continues at coordinate 12,499 of VZRS01005935.1, forward strand.
AAATTGATGCGCAGGAAGTTGCCCCCGAATATGAGTGAGAACTTTGCTGTGTCGGTGACCGCACACTGCAACAGGTTGCCCGGAGAGGTTGTAGAGTCTCACTCGCTGGAGATAGTCAAGAACCATTTGGATGCAACTCTGTGCCGTGTGATTCTAGGAACCCTGCTTAAGCAGTGAGGTTGGACCAGATGACNACACACTCAGGCAGGAAAATTACAGCCTCACATTTTCAACGCTACAGTTAATGCTGTGTCAGCACCTCCATCAAACCTCGTTGTTCAGCAGTTTATAAAAAGTTCCCTCCGAGTCGAAACTTGGCACCCAGAGCCCAGAAAGGAAAGTGCCGAGGAGGAGGAGGAGGAGCAAAGANTGGATTCTGTGGCATGCTCGTGGGGCTTTCGGGTGCTTTCCACCATCATTTTTGAGATAACGAGCTGCCCCCGTCACGGCTGCCCGAAGGAGAGGCCTCGCTGAGGCTGCGTGGGCAGCACACGCTCACACGGACAGCAAGTGACACATCTCATCCCCAGGGCACCAAGTGNATCGGGACCGTTCTCAGCCCTCCCCAGGGCCGCCCTGGGGCCCCCTGGAGCCCCCGGCAGCCGCGACCCCCGGGGCGGGGGAGCGGCCAGAGCCGCCTCCAGCCCGCTCCCCCTTCCCACCGCGCCGCCGGCTCTGCCCCTCAGCTGCCTTCACCTCCTCGAGCCGGGCGGACACCAGCGCGGGCTCCCAGCTCGACAGCCCGGGCACCAGCGACTCCCGGCCGGACTTGAGCCCCTTGGGGCCCATGGCGATGCGGCGGTGGCTGCAGCAGCCCCGCCGGCCCCACGCGTCGCCCCGGAGACCGCNTATCCCCAGGGCACCAAGTCACACATCTCATCCCCAGGGCCACTTGGCAGCACCCGTGGCAGCTCTCGGTGTGCCCGGGAAGGAGGGTGAAGGAGCGAGCTCCAGCCGTGGCACTGGAGCATGACCCGCGCGGCGAGGCGGGGGGTGCGCAGGTGTGGGCAGCCAGGCCTGCTCCCAGGCCCAAGTGGCTCTCCAAATACTACCATATGTTACGGCACTGGGACCAGAAGGGGAGAGGGAGGCACTGTTGGGAGAAAACAGGAGAGCTGCCAAGATAAAGAATTCATTACAGAGGAGTCATGTCGTGATCTCACACTGGAGACGAGTGAAATATTCTGTGTGATTTAACATTTGGTGAAAATACCCCAAACCACATGCTGCCCTTCCCCCACTCCCTTGTACCGACCAGGGTTGCTCAGAGCCTCCAAATCTTTATTTTATTTTCGTCAGAGCTTAAAACCCTGCTGTGCAGTGTGTTACTGACTTAGTCAGGATTTCATTCTGGGATGATACTGACCTAGTGTGTATGCTGTATAAAACACCTTTTATTACACAGGTTTAGTGAAGAAGTAGGAATTTAGCTTCATAGGGGATGTAGCAGGCAAGTCTCTCATCATTTTTAATTTGCAGAAGGGTATCTTCCCTGTGTTTGTAGATAGTGATGCTGTCGGTAACATGGGAGAGCTGCACAGTAGATTTGCCAACATCCATTAACATTTCCCTGCAGCCCATCTCTTGGCTGGTGCCCATTTCTCTGTTTTTGAGTTTTTCTTTTATTGTCCAGAAAAAAAAAAAAATCAGGCTTAACTTGTTCACAGAAATAGGCTGCATGACATTCCCACCATAACCTTGTTCTTCACCAAAGTCTTGGATACACAGCCTGTGCCTGCTAAGGAGCACTGACGGAGTATGGAAAGGAGGAATGGGGCAGGATCACCAGCTGATGTAGCAGAACAGTAGAGAGGTTTGGGCTAGAGTGCACAGATGACAGTGCCAAATATCCTAATTATGAACCACCCTTCAGATTTTTCATGGCTCAGATTTCAGGAATAAATATGAATTTTGGGAGGAGCGACAGGAGAGGGTTGTGCACCCAGATCTTGATGGTGTGGCTGGAATGTGCATTACCATTTTGGTGAGAGACTTTGGTGGGAGATGATAACTGTTTAATTCTGCCCATACCTAAATCTGTGTGCTCAGATCATTGGAAGGTTAAAAACCAGGGAGACTGATGTTAGCCAACCAATGGCTGTGAGAACACAAACAGTAGCTGTGAGAACCATGAACTAGTTTGTTCACTAGTGGGTTTGCTTGATGCATAAGGATTATTTGAAGGAAATTTTTCTGTTCTTCTGCTTACCACGTTAGTACATGCATCTAGATAACTTTGTTGTTGGATGCTGTAGCAGATAGCAAGTCAAACTAAAGTAGGACAGCTGATCACTGGGAGTTTATACCAGCTCATTTAAAATTGCCTCCACCACTCAAAAACAAAGGAGAGGAAGAAATTGTATTTATGCTCCATTACAAAGGGTTGTAGTGTATAGTCCTAAAATGGGTTATCCATCAGTAGAGTCAGCTGAAGACATCTCCTGTTTGGCTGCTTGTCCCCGTCCTATCAGTTGTGCTGCCAAAGATGCTTGTAGGCCAAGCTGTGAATCAGATCACTGAAACCCCCTTGGTAAATCCTACAACAGACAGACAAATCAGAAATACTGGGAAACTACAGCCTTTGTTTCCTCCAAATGGTCTGGACTGCACAACACCCAGCTGCATGTTTTGCAGCTGAGCCATCTGAAAACCTTCAGCTTCCTTCTGATAACTAAAAGATGAAGTTGCTGCAATCTCAAAATGTGTATTAGCAAAACTTATTAGTAATTCATCTATACTGATAAGCCTCCGGTTAGAGGAATAGGCAAATTTCAGATTCAGAGAGACAGTATGCAGTTTGGGGTACCTTCTGCACAAAACAGGAATGTGCAGATGTAAGCTTGACATTTCCAAGTAGTGAAATTTGGTCTAGTGCAAGAGTTAGTGGGACTTTCTGTGATGACTTTGTGTATGGCAGGAAAATTTATGGTGAGACTTTCGGGGAGAGTGGCAACCTAAAAATGAAAAAAATCAGCCTTTAATTTTTTGGCTTATTAAAAAATACCACTTGTGAATACATGTGTGGAGTAACCTAAGACATGAATTTACAGTACACTTGGAGTTCTGCATAATACTCTGTGTAAACAAAGCATAGTTTACCTTTCCCTGGGAGACAGGTTAACAAGCCTGTGTATTATGAGTTTATACAGCAGGGTAAGAAAACATGCATGGTAAATACTGTGCAGTAGCTAGACACAATAACGTGCCTGCATGCCCACATTTTTAATAGTAGTACAGAAGGAGTGTTTAAAAATGAGGTATATTCTTTACCTCCTTCAGGAAGAAGGAACATTGCTTACCTTTTCTTTTAGGGTAACTTAACATTTGCACTTACTTGTTCTTCAGTAAAGTGTGGGGAGTGGAAAAGCATTACTGGTTGTACGTGTCATTTCTTCTCTACTTGATATTTTCTGAAAGATTACGGTTGACTGAAGAACCAGTAAAGGTTTTGGTTCTTATTAATTAAAGCCTGATTAACTGAGAGGGGATTTAATTTTAATCATGCTTGCTTTGTTTTAAAAATGTGCTTATTTTAAATGCTTGAAAAATATTTGGAAAAAATTGTCTTTTTAGTAAGAACCATCAGCTTCTCAGCTTTAATTGGGAAGTAAGCAGAGTCTCTTTGCTTGAGTCCTTAAGAACACATGTAATTGCTTTATAGTGCTTTCATAAGATTTAAATGTTTCTGAAACAGGGAGGCTTCCTGAATCATGGCTTCAGAAAGCTGTTTCTGTTTTAGAAAACTGGCCAGAAAAGTTGTCTAGAATAGCTAACATGGCCTTCAGCACTGCTAAGGAAACAGCCTTTCATCCTCTTTATATTTCTAAAAGAAGAAGAAAGGTATTAAGAAGAAAGAAAAAACCACACTTCTTCCCCCTGCACCCCCCCAAGAGAACACTGTTCAGTCCTTTTTCCCCTCAGAAAGGAAGAAGGGGAGGAACATAAAACTCATTTTGCTTTCCTTTCCAGTTTCATAGCACTGCAGCATCTGGGCTGGGAACAGCTTTTGCTTGAAGTTTGCACCCCCCCAGGACACAAGCGTCTCACAGGTTACACAGATTTGACAGCTACAGCATGTGTTACCACAGCCTCCCTGAACTCTCACATACCAAGCTGGATGTAGGAGGTCTTTGCCTACAGTTGCTGCTCTGGCCACCAAATGATTCTTTTAAATTTATTTCTTATTCTCTAAATTTGTTTATGTAATTTGCATAAAGCTTCCCACATGGGCTGCATTGGCCTTGTGGATGCGGACCAAATATCTGTTTTGGCTTTAGGATCTAGAAAGCTTATTTCTACATCATTAAATTGTAAGTGCATGTGCCCTGAAAGAGATAAAGGTTAAGCCAAGTGTATATATATTAACACATTCCCCTTCTGTATATGACATGGTGCTCTTGTTTTTCTAATGCCAGAGGTCAGTAATTTCTTCATTAGACTGAGTTCTAATCATGAGACAATAGAATAACCTCTCCTTCTCAGACTGGAATGGGCCTTCCTGATAAAATAAGGGTCCTAGAAGCTTGCTGAGCGGTGAGAACTTGTGGGGATGGTTAGAGGGAAAGGGAACAGCTGGATTGTAAAGGCAATGTAATTCAGATAGCCCATCCACCACACAGCAGGGCCTGCCCTCCAGTGCTGGGCCAGTCTCTGCACAGTCTGGGCCTAACCAATTTAAGCTGGTCCATCTAATAACATGGCCCAAAGCAAAGCAAGTTGTAGATATTCTCTTCTCCCTCCAGCTCTTGCATTTAGTGGATGCCTAACCTGTCACTGTGTTTTTCTCTTCACTCAAATATTTCCAGTCAAGCTGAGTTATGAGTGTTTGTAGCCTCTGTTGTTTATCACAAATATAACATACAGAACAGATCAAACTTTCTTTATACAAATACGTTTGCATTTAAGAGTCTCCACCAACTTTGTTTTACTGGGAAAAAACCTCAAAACTTTCAAGGCCCTGTATTTAATTTTGGAAAAGATGCTTTCTTAGTCCACTCTCCCATGTGCATGCATGTGCAAGGAGAATGTTTTTTCCTCTCTGTAGCAAATGGTGTAAGGATTCCTGACAAAGCTCGAAATGAAATCCATTATCATCTGTCAGTAAAACGACTTCTAAATTCCAGCTGGATGTTGTGCAATAGTCTCTTTAAAGAAAGACTCCTGCATTTGGTATTGTAGTTCTACTGTCCCTAGGTAACTGAATTTTGGAAGCAGTTCGGTGCTGCCGGACAGCAAAAAAAATCCAAATTCTGGTATCTCGGGCTTTATTGCTGCCCCTTTCCAAAACAGATCACAAGTTTTTATTCTTCTCCCTAAAGAAGGAAATCCAAAGAAAATATTCTCCCAGTCTTCCAGAAAGCCAAACTCCCCATCTCCACTCCATTCTCCTGCATTTTCAAACCCTGCATCATTGCATGCTTTCTTCTGACACAAAAGGAGTAGTTTCCCTAAGGTTCTAAAGTCTTTCATGGAGATCTGCTTCTATAGCAGTCCTCACTCCTACCACCATCCAAAAAGAGTGACCTGCACAGTAGTGCTGAGCACTCACTGCTAACATTTCTCAACAGCCAAACAAGGCAAAGTTTAAATAAGTAGGATTTGAAACATTATGCCGTTATTGGTGCAAAAAAAAAAAAAAAGGTTTCTAATCCATTAAAAACCAACATTAACACCATGGAGGGTAAACAGACTTGAGCTGTATGCCAGAGTTTGCAATGAAAATATTGATGAAAAGAGGTGGAAAGACACGGGTGTTTATTTTTTTTGAAAACAAGAGATTATTTTTAAAAATAAGTGTAAGCTGTACTAGAATTGGAGTAATTAAAAGGCTAGGGCTGTACTTCTTTGGCCTTGGTAGTCTCATTCAGTGAGCTTTTAGTTGGATAGTTTTTAACTGGATTTTCTGAGGGTGATGTCTAATGGCAGAATAACTACATTGCCACATTATATACTATTCTGAAACTGTTGCTTTGACTTTTTTCCCCCTCATTTCTTTCTAAACCATTTTCCTAAGCATACACAGTCCCCAAAAGATCTGGTTCAGTAAGCACGTTTTGGAAAGAAGTACATGGAGTAATGACTATTTCCTGCTCTGTTTTGGCTCTCAGTCATATTTGTGCCTAAAATCTGCTTTATAGAACAGCCATGATTAAACTCCCCAGTCCTAGGACTATATCACCAAACACTATCATGCCTTACAGTGTCACCCACTAAATCCTTTACTCTTTCATAAACCTGAAGTGTAACTACTGTCTCCTTGCCTCAGATTAGAAAAGTGTCCTATGCTTCTCTCTTCCCCACCTGCACCATTCCTACTTCACAAGCTTTTCTTATCCTGCATCTCCAAAATTCAAAGTGGACCCCACACTGTGGCAACGTAAAGAATCAAATCCAGTGTTGCCCAGCAGGAGCTCATCTTTCACCAGCACCTCTCTCCTGCCAGTCCTTGCTTCTAGACACAGCTGGTCCGTGTGATCTGAGCTACACCTGCCAAGAACCCCATCCTGTGGACTCCAAGCACAGTGCTCCAATGAACATATTTATGCAGGTGTGGTTCTCTTCCTCATCAGCTGTGCTGGAATGCCTCCTCTCTTGCTCTTTATTGGGCACCCCACTACCACCATTTCCCAGGCAATTATATGAAATAAAAGAATATGGGAAGGCTGGCTTCTGTGATAGATGATGAGATGAGTTCAAAGCCTAAAATATGTAAAATTTAGGCCCTCCTATAGAAACTCCAGATAATTTCAGAATTTATGTTTCCCTGAGGGCATCAGGATTTAGCCCTGAACCTGTGTAGTGCTCCCTGCAACTGTTGTAGCCCCAGTGACTAGGAAAAGCATGGTGAGAACCAGGTGATGGGGATGAGCAGGCTATTGGCAGTCTCTGCCTGCCAGGGCCTCATCTTGTACCCTCCTACCGAGACAGTGAGAGTTGGAAACTATTATGAAATGTGGCTTACCTTTGTGGAATTATCTGTAAGGAAGTAGTATTCTTCGGCTTCGTTGGACAGACACTGTCCAGTTTTGTGAAGTAACCACAAAATAAGACAGATTTCTGCCCCACCAAAGTCCACATATATCCTTTGTTCAAGATTTTAACAAGTCTTAACAGTATGGGAAGTTGAAATAATTTGTGCTGTCTTTTTTTTCTGCAAATGGCAGCAAAACCAAGGCTCCGTCAGAGTGATTTAGTTCTCAGAAAACTATTTATTTAAAGATCAAATTAAATAATTTTAGGAAAGATAAACAATATTTTCATACCTATCAGATGCTAACACCTGCTTTATTGTAAAAGCTCCACTTACTACTGACAGATGTTGTGTAATAAATAAAAGTTACAAAGAAGATTTGGTAATGCTTTATTATCAACATTGTGTAGCTTCTGCTATGACCAGCCATTCATATGGTTTCAATAAGCTTTAGGCAAATAAAATGCAGCAAGTTTTTATACTATATCATTGCAGAGATTGAGTTCAAAAGGATTTCTAATTAGCACTTTTCTTAGTTAACAAACCGGGTTAACACTAATTCCCATCAGTCAAATTCCTTAACTCACATTAAGAGCAGTCAAAATGAAAAAGCAGGCCTTTTTCCATCTCTGTCCATCTCATTACTTCAGACAAAGCAAAACATTTACTGTGGCAGGGCTGCAAAATGTGAAGGGCCATGAATGGAAAAGGTACAATACATAACTAAAATCTGGCCATGCTCCAGATGCATTGACTTGCTTGTGCCAGTGCTTTCAGATCATGCATCCTTAATACTTTGTATCCAGTGATTTTTAAGAGAGGTAATAGTCAGCGTTGGAAAATAATGTGGAGAGATTTGAGATGAACAGTTGAGTTCAGCAGTTTGGCCCAAGGTACCAGCTATGGTATCTAAACTCTAATTCTCAACTACACACTTAGGCCTGGAGTATGTGAATGTTGTGAGGTCATTGTGACTGTCATTGTGTATGTCAAATTAGGACTGTGAGCAAAATGAAAGAAAGCAGATTTCTTAGTTTTCTTTAAAATATGAGTTAAATGCCAACAGAAAGCTTTTTTTGGTGAAAACATCTTTTTTCACTTGCCTTGAATTATCTTTGCTTTTCTTCATCATCCCACAAAATCCTCTGATGACTAAACAATAATAATTTAAAGAAAACACTGACAAATTAGTTATTTTTCCTGCAAACTCCCACCAGTAAACCTTGAGTGCCATTCCTACCAGTGCAGACCAATGAACTGCAACTTGTCTGGTTTCCACTTAGACAAATAGCTAACATTTGCAAGATTTAATTGAACTTTTTTTCTTTATTTTGTAACACCAAATATTGTTTTCCAGGGCAGAAGATTAATTAACTGAAATTGAAAGTCTTTTAGTGTAATGTTGTTTAGACAACACTAGAAAGACAGAGCTATGCCACCAAAAAGTGTGAGAGTTTGGATGGAATAAAAGGCTGAATGTGAATCTGAAATTCTGAAACTGAATCACTCCTAGATGGTTTTCATTTCAGAGGTGATGGAATTGTGTTTTGAAGATCATAACAGCTTTTGCACAAAAGGTTCAATCAGCACTTTATGTTCCTTTTTAGAGCTTAGTATTTGAGATTCCAAGCTGGATCAAACATATCTCTGTTGTTTTGGGGCAGTAAGTTAGCTCTGGGAAAAGCTGATCGGTTCTGAAGCAAGGAAATTATTGTCTACTAAAGCTCAACACTTACCTCATTCAGAGCTTGCCATCAGAGTTCAAGTAATTCTAGATGCTTTGAACAAGAGGCTGAGGCCCAGGTCTGTAGGCACTTAGCTCCCCAGACACCTTGAACGATCTGAGCTTTTGTACCTGCCTTGCACACCTACACCCACACACCCTGGATCACTGGAGGTATCCTCACATCTGATCAGAGGGCTGCTGGTAGGGAAAAAACAGGGCAGACTGTGCTGGATTACCCTTCTTTTCTGCCGAGAATGAGTGGATTAGCAATATGCAGTGGATAAGATTGGCAGCACTGCTCATCCAGTGGTTCTAATAGATTTTGAGGAAATGTTAGTCAGTTGATTCACTACATGTACTAGGATACTGTTCAAATCAGAGACTTGGAGATGTTTCCTGCCAAGAACAGTGGAGTTCCCTGTAGAAAGCACTATCCTTTTGCTTTTCAGAACATGGCAAAATCATGGAAAGCTTCACAGTGCCATAAACCAATTTTTTTCCCCCAAGTGTTCATGATAAAAGACTATTGAAGATGCAGCTTGGGCTTTGGGAGGCATTCCTCAAGGCTGCATTTTTTGCATCATCAATATTTTATCAACTAGCCAGAAACAGTGATCTTCTGAAAGAATGAGTACATTCCTGATCCTGATTTTATCGGTAGAAGTAATGTGAAGGCATGGAGAAAACAAAGGTGTGACAGAGCTCAGAACCCTGGGAGCCACTGCATCACTGCTCCAACACACAAACAAAGCAGTCTGTACAGCTCAAAGTGTGGTGAAGGGTGAGAATGCACTAAAGGCAGGCATTTGAAGCTGGAAGAAAATAATTCCAATTCTCTTAATGCAAATGCGCTACAAGTGAGGCATGGCATTATGGGACCCCTTGGGACTATGCTATGTGTTCAACATCTCTTTAAACTGAGATATCTTGACCTGCCTTAACCCATTCGTTTGCCCATCCTCCCATGCTGGTATCTAGACCTCCACTTATATATTTGGAATTTGAAGAATTGTTGAAAGGAGGAAACATTATGCACACACTTTCATCCATTTGTTTTCCTCCAGTCAGTGGGGAAATAGAATGTTTTAATTGAGTTTTGAAAGGCTCCTGACCTAGACAGGAAGCCCTGGAACTCACTTGCATTAGACCTTTTAAAAGAACAGCTTATCAGTCGGATTAAGATCAAGCTGGGGATGTTTTGCCCAGCTGCTTTCTGGGATATGTGTGAGAATTAGATGTGGTGTTTTTTGAGTGTTTGTTCTAAGTGCGTAAGACACTTCTGTACAGTAGTAGGTCTAAAATATAAATGTAAGAAAGAAAGAACAAGACAAAGCAAAGCTAGTTGTAGTGTCAAATATCCATATTTTCAGTGTGGTTCAGTATGCATCTGTAAAGCTGGAGCTGCAAAACTCAGGCGAGATTCTTGATAGCAGTGGAAGAGCAAGGCTGTTCTCTAAGCTAACAGATGCTCAGTACTTTGTATCTATGAGATGAAAAGTACAAGCATAGGGAAGCAAACATCGGTGGGGATTCCAGCCTTCAGGAACAGATATATGTGTTACAGAGTTAACCTCTGTGCAATCTCTCCAGCTGCATTTCACCTGGAGCAGAAACAGTGGGATGTGTGTACATGCTGAACCATGAAACTGCAGTATTTGCTATCTTATCGTTTGATTGTTTCAAACTTATGCTCGTGACCTAGAGCTCTGGGAAACACTCCAAGTTATGAAAATATTCTGACAAATCTGGTGAAAGGTAGACTTGTTACCCGAGGTGGAGCTTATAGTAGAGACCTCGATTGTTGGCTAGATGGCAGTAGAGGTTATTTATGTTTTGATACACATGTGCACTCTGTATTATCCCACTTTGAAATTCAGCTTACTGTACTAGTGGAAAAGTTTCTAATATCACAGATCTACTCCTCCCTATGCTAACGCTGTTGTGTTCTGTTACATCCAGCAAAAAGCGATTTTCATAAGGACAGTTTACTCTTTGCCTCCATACTTCCTTCATATTCGTGGAATGCAAAACCAACACTCTTTGCTTGTTCCTTTTCAATAATAGATTTCAAATTAATGTTATACAAATCAGCCAGATGCCTACTGCTCCAGGGCAGCGAGAGCTGTTTTCTCTCAGCTTCCCGGTAGATTCCCAGTTTATGTTTCCAGTGGTCCCTCTGCTTGCCTTGTACAATAGAGGGTTTGGGCAGGATTTGGGCTTTGGTTTGCTAGTGTAGTGATGTGGGCTCATGACATGATAGTTAATCCTCTTCATGGTGGAGACAGAAGTAGCTGTGCGAGCACCAGAACGTCTGTGTCCACTCAGGAAATGTCATTCAAGATGGTGGTTTAACTCCTGCAGCAGGAGAAGGCTCCCATGTTGGCATGGGAGTCTCCATGTCTCCACAGAGTCTCCACAGGCAGGGTGGCTGCACTTGGGGAGATCTTAAGTTTAGGCAAGTGAGCGTGTAGGGGAAGCTCTGGCAGCCAATCCCTGTGATTCCCAAGAGTGCTAGGAAAACCAGTAGTTTACAGACCACATAAAGTACACTATGGCAGGATCACTGGAGACTGAACTTGTACAAACCCTGTGGTGCAGTACCAGTCACCAGCCCACCGGATGCTGGCAGGGCAGGGAAAACAGAGCAGCCTGGCCCAAATATCTTTCAGAGATTCAGGCAACATGCTGATGCCACCACTGAGTCAGAGACCACCAGGATGATTTAGGTCTTGTCCCCTAAACAGGTGTTGATGCATCTTGATGAGATTATGCAACCCTTGTCTCTTTCAGAGAAGGAAATTGCTGTGCAAGGGATCTTTTCACAGTGTCCTTGGCCTCACTCTGTATCTGACTGGGACAAGTTTCCTGGGGCCTCAGGGAATGGACACACTGAGATTCAGGCTTGGATCTGAAAAACCTGAATCCCAGAGGAGCTCTTTTACATCCTCCACCTCCTCTTCTTCAATCCACTGTTCACAGTGTCCTGTGGAGCCCTCTGCTGCAGCCGAAGCTGGTGCCCCTCTGTGGCAGCAACTGCCTTCAGCCCCGCTGCTCTGGCTTTGCCTTACCACCTGTTGGTGGACATGCTCTCCCAGGCAGCCTCAAGCCCAGGGAGATTAGACCCATTCATATCTGAAATGACAGGGGGGTGCGAAATTTTAAAAGGGCTTGTTCTCCGTATTGCTGCTCCCCCACAGACCCCTGTCCCCCCTGAGCAGCTGCCCCCTGCCACCCCCCAAAGCCCCTTGGAGCAGCTGCTGTCCGTCTGGCTGCCTTGGCCTCCTTGTCAGCTGTTTGATGTCACCCATCAATCTTCCATCTTTCCTGCAAATCTCTGATGATCGAGTTTCACGTATCCAAGACTCTGGCCGTAAAGCCCCTTTCACCGGTATAATTAGTAATTAGAGGAATAATGTTAGCAAACTCCTCTTGGCATAAACAGACACTCAATCCCCATCTGTCAGGTCAGGAAATTCACATTAGGGCGAAGGCCCAATACAGGTTTTTCTTCTGAGGTGAATGACCGCACACGCTCTGCGCTACTTAATTAAGCCGGCCACATGACATCAAGTGGGAGCTATTTATAAGTGACCACTTCAATTATAAACAATTTTCAGTGTTTTGAAAGTCATCGTGTCTTTCCTGTTCTGGATCCCTGTGGGCTTTGAAAGACATGGTCTCTCTCAGCAATGCTCTGTAACACTCAGTAAGGAGCCAGGGGGGTCATTCATGACTGGTGTTCAAGTCCATGGTCTTTCTTGGAGCTGCACTGCTGAGATGACACCATTCAGTGGAGTTATCCTGCCATTCATGTGTGACAGGTAAGGCAGACTGAGGACCAGATCTCTTCACTGCAGCTAACAGTGAAGTTATACTGATACTCTGCAGTGGGTAAAGCTCAAGACAGACTGGTTCAGACTGGAAACAAGGCAGCATGTATTTAATGTGGAATAGGCAAAATTGAATGTTTTATTATCCTGTAATAGCCACTATAATTCGAAGATAAGATAATTTAAGAAAGCCCTATGCCTTGTGTGGGCAGGAGACTGGAGTAGATGATCACAATGGCTTCTTCTGGCCTTATCATCTGTATTGTTTGACTCCTCATAAGAACTACTTTTTTTCCTTCTGCAGAGGGGAAGGTACATATATGACTGAAGATCAAGCTTCTGGTCCTTCCATAATTATATGAGGGAAAGCCAGAGGTTGTACAGCTGGGCAAGGACTCAGCAGTGGTTAAGATCAGAAACCCTTTTCTGGGTTTTTTGTTTCATTTATAGGTGTTGGTGCAACGAAAACAAAGATGAACAAGCCAAGTCTGTGGTTGTGTTCCATGCCTGTAGTTGGGCAGACTATAAATAAAAAACCACAGCACCACAACCAAGGGAATTCTTATGTGCCCAAAGTTTTGTGTTGCTCTGTAACCCAGTCCTGCCTGGTCTCTCCAGGAGGAAAGCAATCTCTTCTCAGGTTTCTAAGCTAAATAAGATATAACAGCACATGGTTGTTTCAGGAGTGGTCAGAGAAGCTTGTGCCACACTCAGATGAGGACCCATTGCTAAATGGAAATGAGAAAATATGATCTGATTTTTTTTTTTTTAATTACTCAGGCCACTCCTTAGCTTAACGGGACCTACCTCTAGGAGCTTGAGAGGGACAGGGTGAACCACAGCTGCTGGAGTGGGAAAGGAGGACTTTCTAAAGAAGGAGAGGAATTCTGAAATGTATATGTTTCCTGTCATAGTCATTTTCTTTACAGGATTCATAGCTGAACAAGAACGCAGACAATTATTTTTCTGTTGGAACAATTTCCAGATATTTTGAACGCTGTGTCTCAGGGTACTGAAATCAAGCTGGACATTGAGTTCACTGTTAGATACAAAATGTAAATTAATACAGCATCACAGGAGAAACTGTACGAAAAACAGGGTTAAATTCATACAGTAGCATAACCTCATACTTTTGATGCATACCTCACAATGCTGTCCTTATTTTAAACAACTTAAAAGTCTTTGACCTTAACAGCTCAATTGTATTGTCTCAAAATATTTTTCTGAATTATGTTCCTTGGCCTCAAAGAGGAAAGGTGAGCTCGAGGAAAAAGAAACCAGTTATGTAGGATCACACTGACATCCTTAACAACTGATAACTTAAGGTCACTTTCAGAAGCCCCTGTCACTTGAGCTGACTGAAAAAAGTGGTAACAGCAGCGGTTTGCTATTTGGTAGGTGGAGGAGCATGAAAAACAGATGAGGTCATACAATTTGTACTACCACATACTACTGGATTTTGGAGAGAATGTGTGGCAGGAGAGGAGTGATGAGATGCGGACTCTGTTCCCATGGGGACAGTGATCACAGTGGATCCCCCTCTGCCAGCTCCAAACAAGCTGCGATCCTTGTGTCCCATCTCTATTCCCTGGGCCTTGCTGCAGTTCTTCCTTTTTCCTGGTCATAGATACATGTTGTAGTTCAATCCCTGTTCCCCCATCCCTGCCCCAGTTTCTTGGCTCGGCTTGTCTCTGACCCCCTTCTGTGATTTGTGTCACTAGCATTGACTAATTCGCTGATCAGTGTTTCTCTACCACTCTGAGTTTACAGTAATTTCTCCCTGCCTGTGTTTCTCACTATCTCTGTTGCTCTGTAGCACTCCAGCTTCTCAGAACCTTCAGTCACACTTGGTGTTCACCCTATTTTCTGTCTTTTGTGTGCTCTGCTCCCTCTCCAGCCTTGGGCTCTACCTAGACCAACTCCTTTACCTTGCACACAACTCTTACTAGAACTGATCTCTCTCCTGCCACGTTCTTCTTAATCTGACAAGTTTTCAAATAGCTTGTGACTCCATCCTTCTCCCCAAGCTGAGTCTTTCCTTTTCAGATGCCTCCTCGTCTTTTCTTCTGAATATAGCCTTCCCTTTTACTCAGATTCCTGTCCTGACCATTCCTATGTCAATTTCCTGCTCTGTATCGATTGGTTTTTATTCCTTCCCTCCTCCCTCTCCCCTCCACATCTGCTTCCATTCAGTAGGTCTTCTCCACCATTTTCTCTGTTTGCCAGTAGCAGATCATCACAATCCTGAGGGGAGTCTGTCCTACCACTATTAACTGTAGGAGCAGTAACTATAAGAGCAACCTACTTGACTTCTTATGCATGCAGGGAATGCACAAAATCTTCAGTGACTTCACATGCACAGCTCTGACCTGCGCATATCAAAATGTGACCTTTGAACTTGGCCAAGCTTTGATAGTTTTCACAATGAGAAAATGAGGAACAGTCCTGGCTCAAAAGCCATTCTTTCTGATAGGACTACGTTTTCCTTTGAACACTAGTACTACTACAGCTTCCAAAAAAAAAAAAAACCAAAAAAAACCCCAAACCTCAGAATATGATCAATATGAGAAAAAAAGTCCATAAATTAATTTTTCTTTTTTTTAAGTTGGTTTAACCAAACGAGTGTCTTTTCATGGATATGACCATGACCAGGGAAGGCTAGTAAGAGAGAGGGAGAGGAGAAGGAAAACTGAGAGAAGACCTGAAAAGGAAGAAATCTCTGCCAAAGGTGTCTATGTCTTCCTCTCTTTAGCAGCAGTTGCAGTAAGTCTTTAACAGCATATGGTTGTTATGGTACTCTTTTTACTCCTCTGCCTATCTTGTCTCCTCCTACTTTATTCAATCCTTTCTCTAATTCCCTGTCTCCAGCATTTTTATTCTTCAGTTCTGTACCTGTTTCATCTCCTGCTGTATCTCCTTATACTCACTTTGCACCTCATCTTGTTTTTCTTTCTTACTCTACCGCTTAATTATCTCCTAAATCTCTTCTCTTGGCTCCTCTCTCATGTCATAATTTTCTTCCCCCCCTCAGTCTGCTTCATGGAATAATTCTGGCTATGAAAAAAGTAGAAAAAGCCAAGAACAATAGCTGTAAGGCCAGATGTCTGGACATCAGCACTCATTTGTGCTCTTACTTTTGGTCATACACAAAATGTGCCCAGCTGTTGCACTAAGCCCTTTAAACAATCAACAAATCCCTGCTCTGCCTGCCTTGAATATATTAATGCATAGAACTCCATCTGGAATTTCTCGTCTTTTCTCAGGTCCTCTTAAACTACCTTATACTTCTGGGTCTGATTGAAAAAGGATTTTATAAAGAATATTTTGAGAAAAAAATTCGCAAATCCCGTCGGTTGGAAATCTCTGTAACTGACACTATGTTTTCCACTGCGAAAGCAGTGTGTGTTTCCCCTTCATTGTTCTCTGTCCTCTCTGTCTCTCCATTTCTTCGTCTCCATTCCTCCGTACATCAGCGCTGTGCTGCAAATTGGCTGGAGAATGTGTCTGGTTTGACTATGTTTGAAAGCCCCAGGCTGCTTAATGATAACACCTGTCCAACTAGTTAGAGAGGGTACAGATCTAATGGGGACTGTGAAGGGAGGCAGAGGCAGCTCTCTCCGTTCAGCATGACACTGAGGGTTAATAGAAGGAAAATATTGATGTTTTATTGAATTACTCCTATAGGTCGGATCATATAACATGCCCAAGATCTAAACAATGATCCTGTTCTGGAGGAATGTGTGGTTCAGACTGATGAGATAAACCGTTTGCTGGAATATCTCTCTGAGTTCACTAAATTGCTTCCCTTATTTAATTACAAATTAATTGAAAACACTCCTTGCCCAGTGCAACAATACTTAAATTCTGATTTGTTGATAGTATCCTAATCCTGTTTCATATTCCTGTAGACTCTCCCACAATTATGTCATCAGTTTTGCACGTTTTTAGACTTTGGCAAAACCTTTTATCCAGGACTCATTAACGTAAATAAAAGAAAAAGCTGCAGCCCTGTGGCACACAAAGCCTTGTTAGTCCCAGCCAGGGCTGCTGACATAAATAACAAAGTGGCACACTTGCATCTGAGGTAAATTTGGTGGCAGAGGCACTATCAGAGCTCAGAATGGAAAGATGTAGCTCTGTTAGCAGAACGAGGAGATGAGTATTCAGACAGGAAGCGAATTAAATCTTCCTTGCAAATGAAATCTTGCAGGAAGAGGCTGAGTTATGGAATTAGTTGAATTTAAAGCATCTAGAGGGTCACGTGCCCTCTGCCTGCTGCATTTCTAGTCTTCAACCAGTACAAGATTACTCACCTTGCTGCACTTCTCAGTGCTTAGCACGACCTTTCTCTTGATACTTGAAGGGAGGCAGAAGCTGCCTCGAAGCAGACAGCTCCACAGTGTGGTAGAAAAACCTGGCTGCCAAAGAGAAAAATCAGAGTTAACTTTCAGTCCACAGGAAGCAGGTTGCTAATTTTTCAGCCAAGTCATTGGCCTCTCTGTTTGGGATGATAATCTGTTTGCCTACTGTGAATTGCTTTGTAACTACAAGAGAAATGTGAATACAGCGTTGATAAGGTACTTAACAATATCAAATTATTACAAAACATGTCAGCCAGTATCACAAAGTATTGTTACTGAGATAGCCCAACGTTATAAATTCAAACCACTGTCCACTTTCCTTCACACAGATAAAAGCTCATTCTTTGCCTTCTATTCTATAGCTGATCCTTTTCCTGAAACACTGATCATATAAACAATTTATACGGTGTACCAAAAAGGCTGACACATCTGGGGAATTTTGGACACCACTAAGAAGAAAAGATTGATATGATATGATATGATATGATATATGATATGATTATATGATATGGAGATTCTGGGTCTGGATTTGTCAGCCATCCCTAGATTCAGTGGGGACAGGATCCTGGGAAGAGGGGGTGTTTTATGCATACTGGTTCTGGCTATTTTGGGCCAAAAGGAGAAAGTTGAAGCCTAATAGGCATGTGGTACAAATCCCAGGGCTGTGGGGACATGTAATCTCAGGAAGATGCTCCTTTAGAAGGCAGGTAATACTTCCCACTCCCATCTTTACAGAATTTACTTGAAGTATAAGCCCCTCCCTGGTACATGACAGTGATCTGCTTGTGAAGTAATGAAAGCATGAATTGTAGTGGCACAGTGGCTGAGTTCCTGTGAAAGTCACACCCCAATGCAGGTGGAAAGGCTGAGAGTTGCTACCATCGTATGAGTGCCAAACAGCTACAGAGGACATTTAGTTAGCTCACAGATGGGCATAGTTCAGAGGCTTCTCTGAATTATGCCCATCTCTGTTTTAGATCTGGAAGGATGAGACCACATGTGCTGAGTTTTTCAAATACCTGGGTGTCTTACCGTAGAGGAACTAGAAGGTTTTACCTGAAGATCTGCATTTGCTTGGGTTATTTAGCAAGGGTCCTGGGAAAATAAGATGGTAAATATAGCCTGGGGTGCTGTACAAGCAAGCAGTTCCACTTTTAATCAGCTAGAGTTTATTTCAAGCTGGCACAATCCATCCTACATATATCTGGCTGTTCTGGTAGTGGGTCCAGGACCCATCTGGACATCTGAATCTTCATTAGCAAAATAGGTACAGGGTTTCTGCTAGTTCCACTCTTCCAGTGGGATGGGGAGACCACCTTCCTCTCTGGTGAGGCTGGGGGGGAAGGATATGTGCAATCCCTGTGTGATGGGCACTCTCAGTTACCTCTTTCATAATTCCCACTGTGCAATGTCCCCATTCATTCCCAGCATCGTATCCTCAGTCAAACAGATTTTAGTAGTGCCTTTTCCCGAGGAATACTGTTCAGTGCAAATACACTCAATTCAGTTCTCCGAAACAACCCTGAAATAAAAATCACAATGTACCCAAGAAATAGGGATCATGAATTTGGGATTGCAAACAATGCCCAGGCATGTTTGGGTAATGAAGTAACAGAAGTATCGATGTACTGGTAGATATAGTGAATAAAAGGCTGTATCCTTGAAGACAGGTAATGGTCTCAAAAATTTCAGGTTATACAATTTTGTGTGTTTGTAGTGTCCCTGGGGTTTTCAAGATAAGGAAAACCTAGCATAGGTTCCAATGAGTACAGGGACAAATGACTGAGGACTTTTAAAGATAACCTGAACATGTAATGACTAGGTACCTGTATCCCCATCTATGTTTTTCTAAAAGCCAAATTACAACTTTCCTAACTTCACTCCTCCCAAGGCTAAAGCAATCTCTGTCTTACCATTTTGACATGGTTGAAGTCACTTTAACAAGAACCAGGAAGATTAATTTCTCTTTAATTACAATGAGAAATGGGGATGGAAGAGAGCAAGGGACCTGAAAGTCATGGACTGCTTAGGGCAGAGAGGAAAATGTTCACAAACTGCTGACAAGATTAATATGCAGTTGATGGGAAACGCTTTCACACCAGGGTGCCAACAAATAAACACAATTCAAAAATATCATCCCTGCTGCACTGGATAAGGGTGGATTCCCAGCAACAGAGAGGGAGGGAGAGAGGGAGAGGGAGACATCTAGAGAAGGCAGGAGACCTGTTTGCTCTGTGAAGCTTCGTGCCCGGAATTCCTCTGTTGGAATCTGATAGCGGGGGGCTAGCCGGGCCAAAGGGTTACTGCTTTCTGCATTAAAAAAAAAAAAAAACCAGGGACAGAAGGCTTGGGCAGGGGAGGTTGAGGACTGTGTGTGAAAACCTGAAGATCAAGTCTGTGCACAGCTGCTGCAGGGCTGGGAGCTTCCACCTGCTGCGAGGGCTGAGCTGACTTCATGAATGCTGCAGGATTTGCAGAACCTGGAGATGAGCAAAAGGGTAGAGTCCTCTCCTTGCTTGGCACATAGTGGGAGGCTGTGCCTGGTTTAAGTAACACAAACGTGTCTTGCTAATGTGGGTTGTCTTAAAACAAAAAAAAACACTTGTGGGGAGGTAAGCTGGAAGAGCATGAGAGGAGGCACCTCCACAAGCTGAAAAATGTACTGTGAGATTAGCAGTTTACGATCACTTTACAAAAAAAGAAAGATAAGCTGATTATTTTCCCTTTCCCTTTGACATTTTCTGTCTTTGTTCCCTGCTTCCTCTGCTTTCTCTCATCTCCCTTACATGCTGCCGTATTCTACTATTGAGGGAAATGCTGCCATTTCGCTGCCAATCACCTGTTTAAAAATGCAATTTAGATAATATTTCAGTTAAGCTGGGTTGAAATTGCCAGGCTTGAAAATTGAACAGCACTGGATTATGTGTCTATATATATCAGCAGAGGAGATTTAATGAAATTGTTGACTAATGAAATCTTAGCTTTAAGACTTCACATCCCTTCACAGAAATGTGACATTAAGATCCCTCTGCCTCTATTACAGCTGAGAACTTTTATTGAGAATTTACTCAGTAAAATTTTACAGTAGATTTACAATAGTCTACAGTAGATTTTACCGTAAACAAACTAGTAAAAAACATTGCTGAAGCCAACGTGAATGCCACCAGCTACTTTAAAAAGGAGTATTTAACCCCTGTGTTCATCTCCTTATGGCTGAAAGCACAGACATCTTAGTCCTGTCCTGCAGCTCTTCACCCTTGCAGTCCTTAAACCTCCGTCCAATGCTGCTTATTTTCCCTAAGCTTTGCCAACCCTGGTGTTCTCCCTGGGCAAATCTACTTCCCACCCCCTTCCAGCCCTCAACCATTCAATGTCTAGTGCAGGCTTTGCACCCAGCAAACGACACAGTGGTTTAGTGTTGTGCATAAATGGGGACTGTGAAGGGCAGTAAGTGGGATCCCTTTCCTCGCCTGTTTGAAGGGGAGTGTTTAAATCTAGGTTTCCAAAGGGAAAAGGGGCTGGAGGAACTCTATCACACTGCTCCACCTGCCCCTCTAAGTCACTATTGGATAAGGAGGGATGGTTTTGCTTCTGGGGCTGATCCAATTGGTCTTGTAACCTTTCGGTTCCCACAGGAGCACGACAGCTCTGTCTGTGTAGCAGCTAATGCCTCGCAGTTGACCTCCAGGGTCAAGGACATTGTGCTGATCTGATGACAGTAATAGTTCTGTTGACAGATGCATTTCAGCAGCTGTACAGCCACTTGGTGGGACTTGAAGTTAACTCTTCCTGTGCCACCTGACACCGATGGCTCAATTGTAAC
This sequence comes from Ifrita kowaldi, assembly GCA_013398055.1. NCBI lineage: Eukaryota > Metazoa > Chordata > Aves > Passeriformes > Cinclosomatidae > Ifrita > Ifrita kowaldi. Next base: position 33,209 of record VZRS01005935.1, read on the forward strand.
TTACATGAGACAGACCGTCTACAGCGCCTTTGCCCTCCATGCAGTGTAAACCTCTCCAAAATAAATTGCCTCATCACTCCAAGGAAGAAATATGCAGATTCTAAATACCAAGCTCTCCCTATAGCCTCTCTTTCTCCTTGACTTAGTCTGTCCAGCTTTCTGCTTCTTCCTTCTTCTCTCTATTTGCTTCCCCTCAAATCCCTGCTTGGTTGTTGAAATGCTCATTTAGACCTTGTGATCTTTTTATGGTCCTGCTCCCTGCCACTGAGACCAAAGTCTTCCCCTGATGACAAGACTGACGCAGCTGCTGCACTGAGGATCCTGGATAATTGTTGTTGATGAATCTTCTTCTTCTTCTTATGTCTCTAGTCTCTCTAATTTCTTTCTATGAATTTTTTATCTGTCCACCTCTTTCTCCTTCATCAATGTCCAGTCCTTATGTTGAATGACATTGCTGGTTGCAGCATTAGTGGTGTTTTGAACTTGGATTTCTTTTTGCTTTCATCCTCTTCAATGCTGGTCCAATACCCTTAATTCACTCACTCAGATGCTCCTACAGCACATTTTCTGTGACGCACTGCCTTCTTATCTCTCTAAGGTCTCTAAGTTTCTTTCTCTTTATTTCACTTCTTCCTCACTTCTCTCTCAGCCCTTTTAGGATCTTGGTGGTGTCTTCTTCCCCAACAACCTCTCTAGCATCTGTGCTTACACCTACTCTGCTTTGTTTATCTTTGACATGTTTTTTGCCTTGTTTTCCTGTCGACTCCTTTGTTGCTCCAAAGAAGTGTGTTTTCAGCCCTGTTCTCTGATTTTCCCTTTGGACTTGTGTAGGTGACTTAGGAAAGGAAAGCTTTTCCCAGCTTTCCTCACCCATGAAGCTGCAGCTGCAGCTGTTGTACCTGCAATGACTTAACACTTAGCTGAGAAGCACCAGAAACACTGCAGCATCGAGGCCACAGATCAGGCTCTCCCTCATCCCTCAGCTTCTTAGAAGACTCGTGAGGTTTCAGGATAGCTATGCTTGAGCCCAGACTTAATTACCCCGTGTACAACTGGTTTGTGTATGTGGACAGCAAGATGAGAGAGCCTCCCGAAAGGGCTGCAGCCTCTGGATCTACAAGTCTAACAGTCCCAACCTGCAATCCTGTAGGATGGAAGCATGTCCTTTGTGTCTCAGGACTGGCCTATAAAAATCAAAAGAGATGGTTATCCTGCATCTGGAAAATAGCAGTCTGGTGCTTTCTGGCCTCTCTCACTCCTAGACCTTTTTTTCCTTTCCTCTCACTCTCCCATATTTTAAAGACTGAATATTCTGACACAATTGAAAGCTCCTTCTTGCGTAATAAAAGTGCTTTTGGAATCCATTCCTATATAGGTGAAAAAATATACAACTGAGGAAAGAGAAAGAGAGGTAAAATGTGTAAGATTTTTAAGAACTCTTGCAATACATACAGAATTAGAAAGGTCAAAATGCTTTATTTTTTTACTTCTGCTTTTGACATCATGGTTCCATTTCAGATACACATTTTCATTTTTACTTGTTTCCGTTACTGGACCTTTTTTCCTTATGCTTAGTTTTCCACTGACGTTACTGAACTTCTTTGACTGCTTGGAGCTTTTATGGAGCAAATTGGCACACCTTTGTCCAGATCCTAACAAATATAAATTGGTCCTGTGCCTAAAATCACCAATACAGCCTCCTTTGGCACACACTATCCTTCCTGTCCTAATCGTAAGAACAATCTACAACCTAATTTCCCAGTGAGACTGCAACTTTGCTTAACACCCATTTTGATAGTGTATTTGTGAAGGGTTTGAACTACCAGAATGATATGGATCAGTACAAGCACCCTCCTGCTGCCTTTCAACTTTATTAGATTAAGGAAAATTGATCTATCTCCAAAGTTACTCTCTAGGCTTGCTATTGCATATGACCTTCCTCTGCTCTGGATTTAAAGAAATAGTGCACATCTCTCATTGTCATCTCTTAGCCATAGTCATTTTGTTAAGTTTGGCAAAAGAAATAGTCAAAAAGAAATGAGAAATTTTGAAAGGCTTGTATTCCTGTGTTTCACATATATTGGATACATATTTTTAGTGGACAGCAGTGAAGTGGTAATTTCCTTGTGAATCTAAATGTGATATTACATAATATAGTTCTGCTAATAACCATGATGCTTGTACATCCCTCATTATCATGACTGTAGAGAATAAGTGATAAAAAACATATATGCTCTTCCCTTCCTATGGGGAAATGCTAAGTTAGGCTTGATTTTCCAAAGGAATGCATCACAAAAGGTATTCTTACTTAAAAACAACGGCAACAACAACCGCAAAAACCAAAAAACCCCAAAACAACAACAACAACAACCCTCCAAAAAAACCCAACAAAACCCAAGCCTTTCCAAACAGATAGGTATTGCACTTGTTTCTAAAAGTGGCAAGATTGAACATTCACTTATTTTTTCACCAGACCGTACAATTCTGTAGCCTGACCTCCGTCCTGGCCAGGCTCGTGCTTCCCATGGTCAGAAGCTCCCTCTATCGACCAATAATCTCACTGTTCAGGAGGACGGAGCTTTGGCTAGAAGCAAGAGCGGGACCTGATCTCTCAGGTATCTGGGACCTCTTGCAAATGGTCTCTGAATCTGCCAACAAAATAAAAAACGTAATAATTTTATCTGCATAATTTTGAATAGTTTCTACACCGACTTCTTTTTGTTGATTAAAGGTATGCTTATACCGTTGAATGAGTTGGTCCAGCAGGACTAGGAAAATAAATTCTTTCTGTTTATACAGAATAAACTCTCTTTCTGCTGTTGTGTCTCTCTTTGTAATGATAGTAAAAAAAGGAAAGACTTTGGCCTGCATGTTTCTCACCTGAAGGGCCTTTAAAGAGAGCTGTGGAGAACTGAATCAAGAGCTGTGTCTAGCATTCAGGGATGACTGCACCACCTTGGCTGTGTGAACATGGTTATCATTTGAAGCCACTCAGAAGAACTAGGAAAAAATTACTGAACCTATTCTTTTATACTGTTTGGGATAAGCACTCAGTATGCTTTGTTATAAATAGCCATTTTCCTGGCTCCAGTAATAAAAATTAAAAAAATAAAAATCCGTTAGAGTCGATAAATATATGCTCTGGTTTTTGGTTTTTTTCTTTCAAATGAGATTATCATGGGAAAATATAAATTTGCAGAATTGTACTTGCTAACAAATCCCAGTGTACCAGACAACAGAGAACCCTACTCAGGCAGGCAACTAAGCAGGACCCTTCCTAAAATGTGCATTGACCAGAGTCACTGTGATGATGGAGCAGATCCTCATGCAGTGTAAACCAACATGGTGCCATTAACTTCAGTGGAGCACTGGGGAAGTACAACGGGATGCCTGAGTTGTCTGGGAGAAGGCAGCATGGCTCTGGGCTTTGTCATGAGTACTGACATGCTGATTTAATATTAAAACTTAGGGGTGACAGGAGAACTGGAGAAGGTTTGCTGTGCTGCTCTTTTGAGTTACTTAGGAAGGCTGCAATGTGCACCCAGAGATTTGACTTTAACAGGGCTGCTCAGAAGGTGCAGCTGGGGAGCATGAATTAAGAAAATGTAGAGTGTGAGCAACCTGAGGGAAAGAGGAGAGTTTGAACATATTTCTAGACTCGCAAGACTACAGCTGTGGGAATAATTTAAAAAGCACACTTTTTTGGATAATTTATTTTTGAAACTCTGCAAAATTTGTCAAACCGTTTATTTGATGAGCATTATTTGACCAGCTGTACGGAGAGCCACACTGGAGTGCTGTAATGAGTGCTTTGGAATGCGACCAGCGTTAATGTGCCTGTGATAGTTGGATAATTCTTTTACCCTGCTCGTTTCTGTGGTTTGCCTGTAACTATGGCCCCGCTTGATTGCTGTTATGATGTGAGCTTTAAATTCTCTCTCTCCTTTGGCCTTTTCCTTTTGGCAGTTCCTGCCGAGCTGAGCCCTGATTAGAACCACAGCAGGTCATTCGATCTTCAGATGGCTATAAAAGGTCTGTGCAAGTGCCCGTCTCGCTCCTGTCCCAAATGGATGATCACGCATAGCGCACATTGCCGCGCTCCTGGCAGGACTTCAGCAAAACTGGCGAGTTTTTCCTTCCAGAGCTAAAGCATAACACAAGGTACAAGGAGCAATTCCATTAAATGTCCCTTTAAACTGTCAGATTTAGCAGGAACTTTAAAACAGATCAGACTTTAAGGTGATGAGGGAGAAGTGCTGTTCCCCTGCTTGAAACTGCAGCTGGGTTTGTTACCATCAGGTGTGATATGAAGTCAGCATTTTCCTTGATGACTTTTTCCTTTGCCATTGTTGCAATCTGGCACTGGAGATCGGTGCCTCATTCCAGGTTTTTAAAGGGAACTATAACTTTCCTGAAGGATTTTATTCCTTGTCTCCTTCTAAATGGATTTCGTTATTTTGTAATTTCTCAAAAATGAGTGAGTTTGATAAAATCCAGATATTTGGAATCAAGATGGAGAGTTCAGATGATAACAGTTTTACTGCAGAAAAAATAGAAGTTTAAATACTCATGCTATTAAGTAAAGTTTATAGTAACGTGCTGTTCTCTTTCACTCATGGGGTTCTTCAGAATATTGATGCCCTTTTTTGAGAAACGTGTGCTGTCCAGGTACTGGTGGCATTTCCAGGTGAAACAGCATCTAGATTATCTTCCCACCTTGGTGGGAAACACTCACGAGAGGGATCTCCATATCTCAGTGTCTGCATGTCCCTTGCTCTGTTCAAAGACACGTTCTCTGGAGCACAGGCCGTTGAGTGCTGGACACAATTGTTTCTTTGGGAATCTCAGCCTCTAAGGCAATTCACAAAGGACAGTGTTTCAAGAATTCACTCTGGTCAGGCATTGAGACAGAGAGGGAATTTTTTCGGTGCTGTCTTCAGGCACTGATGATATCAAGGGCTGAAATTCATAATGCTGAAGATCTTCATATAATTAAAATTCTCCCTCTTTTTTGCTAATTGCAAGTATTATCTGGGATAACTGGTGCAGGAACAACACTAATTTTTGTTGCTTTTTTTGTTATTTCAATAATGTTCAAATGATGGACTTAAAGCCAGAAGCCCGAGTTTCAATCCCAGCTGGAAGATCAGCTCATAGACACTACTTTGGACTCAATTAGCTTGTGGCTAAAGGTCTCAATAGGAAAGAAATGTTGCTTTGCTGTTCTGTCTTTAAGATCTCTCAATATGCTCTACATTAGCTCTCACAGGTCTGATCTCAGGTTTGAAAATATTAATAGCAAATGGCTTATGAGATTGAAGTAGCCCATTTTAGTTTTTTTTCCCCCCCAAAGGTTATCTTTATAAATACTTTTTAAAAATACAAATCTTAAAAATATTATGGAATCGAATGATAAAATATACAACTTTTTGGAACATATGGTCTCATTTTTTGTTTTGGTCATTTTGACTGCTCAGCTGGTGTGTTAGTATTCAAATCAAGGCATTTTTCTACTTTGTAAAAAGTCACAGTAAAATATGTTGAGAAGAAAGATCAGCTAAGGAAAAGAAATGTGGTTCACAAGGTGGCCTATAGAAAAGTAATTCAGCATTGATATAAACTCTGACTGTTCAGTTAATTTTATATGCAGATAATTATCATCAACAGTGCCACTTCAGCATGTCATGATAGCTTATAAATATAAAAAGGATATTCTGATTGTCAGTGAATTAATTAAAATTTTTCAGCTATATTTTGTTTTCATATTGGAAATATTTTAGCTCATTCCAAACATTTGTGCAGAAATTGGAAGCTAAATACTGGAATGCCCACACAAACATAAACCTAAATTCCTCTTTTATTAGTGTTCAATCACACTTATATTACATGAAGTTATGTCACAGAGTTCTGCCAGATGTTGGGGAACAAAAAGGCACACACTGCCAGGTGAGGAGAGGGCTCAGAAATCTGTGTTGCAAAACCAAAGGCCAACCACAGAAATATTTTGGCAATAGCTCTCATGTGAGGGGATCATATGTCTCTCCTGGAATGCAAGTCCAGCAGCACAGAGCGCGCAAGAACCTCATGTGCTGACATGGCCGAAGATAGCACTTTTCCCTGGCATTTCTGCTTTGGTCCTTTTCTGGAGGCATCACCTGTTTCAGCAGAAGTGCAAGGATAGGAAATACCTCTGTCCTTAGAGGCTGCACTTCACACACTGGCATTTCAGCTTGGCCCAAAAGCTTCAAAGCCACTTTGTGATGGGTGATAGGAACAGACAATAATGTCTGTCCTCCCACTTCAGAAAAATTCAGCAGAGCTTCTTGGTTGGTTACTAGGGAACAGTTCCCATCTGGAACTGCAAGAGGACACAGTTTGTCTACATTGCATGGCATTCTGAGAGATTCTAATATTTCCACATTAATTTCTGTTCCCAAATCAAAACACAAATCATAGGACCACAGAATATCCTGAGTTGGAATACACCCACAAGGATCATTGAGTCCTACTCCTGGCCCTGCACAGGACACCCCAAGGGTCACACCCTGTGCCTGAGAGGCACAAAAACATCTTGAACTCTGTCAGCCTTGGTGCTGTGACCACTGCCCTGGGGAGCCTGCTCCAGTGCCCAACCACCCTCTGGGTGAAGAAGCTTTTCCTGATATCCAGCCCAAACCTTCCATGACACAACTTCAGGCCATTCCCTCAGGTTCTATCACTGGTCACCACAGAGAAGAGATCAGTGCCTGCCCCTCCTTTTCCCCTCATAAGGAAGTTGCAGACTGCAATGAGCTCTCCCCTCAGTCTCCTCTTCTCCAGGCTGAACAGACCAAGTGACCTCAGCCACTCCTCACAAAGCTTCCCCTTAAGGCCCTTCACCATCTTTGTGGCCCTCCTTAGGATGCTCTCTTAAAAAAAAGTTAACAATCAAAATTCCTCTTTAAAAAAACCAAAACAAAACTGATCTAGAAATAGTGAATATTTATATATTTATTTAATATCTTGCCCAAGCTAAACCCCCAAAACTGATGATTTTGTTTTTTTTGAATTGATGTGGTTTGTTCTGTGAAACATCAACCCATGATAGACTGAATTCTCCCACTAAAACAAATGCTGTCTGGGGAGTTCCTTGCCTGATGCCCCTCTGGCACAGCTCTGAGTGTAGCTCCGTGGCTGGATTGCAGCTGTCAGCCTGCACTGATGATCAATTCTTGGTTAGAAGGGAAGCACCATGACATGAAGAGGGAGGTAACACACAGAGAACTCGACTGACAGGACAGACACTTGTGAGTTCAAAGGAGCAATGGTCTGATGGGGAAATGCAATTCAAAAATGTACTGAACTGAAGTGGCGAATGGTGTAGATAACAGAGCCTTGAAGGAACAGTCATCCTTGCATCATCTTCTACTAAAACAGAGGCTCCCAAACATCTCCTTTTGCTTGTCTAGGAACATGCAAAGTAACAGGAACGGCACAACAGATTTCATTCAATATATATCACTATCATCACTGTGCTTATAACCTCGGAGGCCTCTGTGATGGGATGAAGACCTGTCTATGCTAAATGTCATACAAAGAACACAAAATAATGCCCTTCCAAATAAAATTATGATGGAGACAAAGAGTGGAGGCAGCAAAAGGATGTTAACTGATGCAAGTTGTGTGTACTCTCCCCTTTATTAGGATCAGCCCTACTACTCACTGTGTATGCAGCTCCTTGCGCATTGTTCAGATAGGACCTGTAATTGCCCCCCAAAAAGTAAATGAAGATACCATCTTTTCTTGCACAGAAGGGATGGATCCATGGAGGTGTACCACAGACAGTACTAGAGATGGCTCAGGATACGTGGGTGAAGGAAGTGTTCCCGAACAGTGGAGACAGGAGTGGAAGAAGTGGCTGCTGGAAGACAGATAGTTGCTTCAAGGGGAGAAACCCTTTTGTTGTAATTTTTTTATTATTTTAAAATGTAAGAAGAAAGTCTGCTTCATGTCTCTATTAGTGAAGAGTGTATCAAAAAGCACAGTGGGTGTGTGGAGGAGCAGATGGTAAAGAAGACATTTATCCTAATTTCCTATATCCTGATTGACATTATGCACATCTTTGGAGTACACACCCAGAGCACAGGGGGATCAGACATCATGGCTCACCAACCTGTATGGATGAAATTATAATCTGTTCCCCCCTATATGTAACCATGAAAGGCTTCTTCACCATGTCTGTGTCCTTGGTGTAGCTCAGCCATAGGATGATGAAGACAGAAGACACAGCCAAGGCATTCTTTGCTAGGACAGCCTCCCAGCTGCCCACAAGTGGAAAGAAGTGTCACTTGAAACTGTTTTTGGAGGTGGCTGGGGAGGGAGTGTTCTGCAGGCTGGATTAATTTTTCTGTTAGTTTTTTCTTTGCCATCACCCTTTCCAAAGTCCCCACAGCCCTTCCTTCCATCAAGTGACAAGGAGGGAGATGAGCACATGACTGAGTGTTATTCCCCGTTATGCCACTGCATATGTGGCCCTCACATGATGTGGGATGGTGGCATTTTTGGCACGTGGCCTCTCTGCATCTGATCAAATGACAGGAAAGGAGAAAAGGGAGAGCAGCTCTCCCATATGCGGCTATGTAGCTGGCTCCATGCTTCCCCTATTTAAAACTTCACCTTGGTTATCTGATAGGGAATGGAGAGTGGAATTTTGGGAAGCAAGGTAGCAAGGAAGGCTCCTGAAGGAGATGAAACATCCTGTAGGAGGAGAAGTCAAGAGGCTCTTTAATTTATTCAGATTTTAAAAACCTATTAACCAATGCTCAAAACTCCTGTATAAATACGGAAAGCACAAACTGGACCCCCGTGAACTTTTTTCAATTTCTTCTTTATTTCGTCTGAAACAGAGGCTCTTTGTTGTCTCAGAAGATGCATGAGAGAGATGGCATTCCTTCTATCAGAACCTGACAACAAAATCTATTCCAGGGGTACTTTCAATGTTCTCACTATGAACAGAAAATCTGTTTGATACAGTAGGCCTTACTAAAAGTATTTCCACCTCAGTTTATGTGAGGCATCATTTTACCAGTCTGCCGTCTAAAGAAAGGAACAGTCTTCAGCTCACAAAGACACCAGATTTCTATTTTGATTGCTTGTGTCACAGGATCTGATTTACTGCTGGACAGAGGCTTGATTGAGATCAGCACAGATCAGTTTAGCATCATTCCGGAGAACTCCCTCCCTTCCCCCGCCCTTACACAACCCTTCTGGTCAAGTGTGACCTGCTTAGCATGACAGTGAGTCATCACGTTGGCTCAAATTGTCTCTCCATACCTTTGAGATGGATGATTAAGATCCAATTGCAGGCCAATTGAAAACTTAACTAACTTCGGCAGTGCCAGTGGTTAAAGCTGAAATGAATTAATCAGTGAAGCATCCAAGGATTCTATCAGGGGTCATATAGAGTGATCATTGCTGTATCAGTTTGCCACCCAGACACATTTATTTAAGCTGTGACTACCTGTCAGAAGGAAATAGTAGTGATATTTCCTGAGGCATCCTCTGCTAAGGTTTTGGTTATTCTGTAATAATAATGTGCCTTTCTTCACAGAGGAGCCCTAAATGGAACTATAAGCCAGTTTGTTTTTGCAGAAGGCCGGGTTTCAGGAGTACAACACTAATGAGGAGGCATCAACATCTGATGTTCAGAATCAGGAGGTGAGAGCAAGGCTACTGGGCATTTATGCTTTTCTCTAAGTCAGTATGAAGGATGTAAAGAAAATTATGTTCCTGAGTTTACCTGTCTATGAAAGTAACAAATAATGCCTCTTTATTATGTATTAGTTATATATTTGTTAGTCCTCACCCTACCACTCTATGTCACTGCTTCACAACTTGATGGGTGTTCCACTGCAGCCCTCCCTTCTCAGCATGCTCACAAAATAATTCTGATTTCACTTGTGCAACTGTGTACCAGAAATGTGAAAATACTGATTTGCTCCTTTTCACAGAAATGCCAGAATTTCTCACTTGAGATCAACTTACAGCATGGGATTACAATTAATTGCATTATTTGCTTAAAAAAAATAAAATAGGACTCTCTCCCACTATGTCTGATGAGAATAGCAATATGGAGGAAACATAGGAAGATGAAAAGGTAGTAGCATGAAATGATCTCAAGAAAATAGAGGGGTTTTATTCAGGCTTTGTCTCTCCTTTGAAAGTTTAGTCATGTGGTGAGAAAAACATCTGATATTATACTGGGCAAATTCCTCAAATTGCTTTTCTATAGCTTGAAGTTTCACGGTATCTGCAGTACCAGCAGGGAGACCAGGTATTTGTCATTTGAATAGTGATGTGCAAACACAAACCACTATCACTTACCTATTGCATACTGTGAACACTGGTAAGAGACAGCTTTAGGACGGGCAAATATAACTGTGAGCATCTGGATAAAGCCCAGCTTGGCAACGACAGACCAAGCAGGCCTCATATGTCTGGCAGCTTCCTCAGAATTTAACTAAATCTAAACTTAAATTGCAACACAGTGAAGTTATTCATCAAACTTCCTGTGAAGTGAAGGATTTAGACCTGTTATTGAAAGAGTGAACTGACTTTGTGGGTCCAAGAACATCTGAAATGCGCAACAGAAAGATCAGGACATTGAGATAGTTCCTGCAGCTGGATGGTGAAACTTGTTTAAATTGCTTTGTGGTATAATGGGGAAATTTTCTTTGGCCATCACTGATGCTTCAGGAGTTTCTTGAAGGGCTTCTTTATAGGAACATCTGGGTAGGCTGTAGCAATTTCATCATCGTCTCTCCAGCAGTATTTGCAAAGCTGGTTGTCTCCGTGGTTCCAGGATGAGTCATGTAAAAGAGTGCTGAGCTCGTCCTGTGTCAGAGCCTCCCATGTGTGACTGATCCCCCTCTGCTAGCTCACACACCAGACTCCATTTCATGGCTTTTCCTCATCTTTCATGGTTTAGTCACATCACAATATTCCTTTACTTGCATGGCAAAAATAACATCTGCAGGAGCTTTCCAACGTCCTGTGATTGAAACTAAGATACAGCAGGGTTTCTGTGCGGGTCTAACATGCATGTGAGGATAACACAAAAGAGTGCCTTCTCACAGCTTTCCCAGCAGGTCATTTTGATTGACATATTTGTAGAGGCTTCAGGGTGGATTGTAGATTCAGCTGGTATGTCAAACCAGATGGGAGAATTCCACCGAATACACAATGAAATGAGGAGTGCTGTTGTATGGCTTTCTCTGCTTCTAACAGATGGATGGGAAAATAAAATACCTCTTCATAATCTTCTTTTCATTCTGAGGGCCACCTCTATTCCTCTCATCACCTTCCTCTCTTCTACTTGCCCTGTACTTTCCTTCTCAGTTTGTGTATCCCTTCAGCTTCTCCCATCTTTGGGCTTTCCCTCATAACCATTCTTGTCTCTTTGTTTCTCTTCCCCAAGTATTCTTTGTTGCTCTTATTTTTCTGTGACCAGAGGTGTTCCCAGCACAGAAAGAGCAGGCAATGCACAACAATTTGTGCAGTTCCAGGAGGGGTTAGTGAAATTTTCTATCCCAGTGTGGAATGAAAAACACCAGATCAGATCGGGGAATGAATGAACCTTGTGGCATTAGAGGTTTGGCAGAGTCTTCTTGCTATTTTGGGAGCTTGTTGAACTAGATGGAGTCAATAAGCCTTTTTCCTCTTGTAATTTTATTCCCCCTTTTTTTCTTTTCTTTTGGTGATTCAGTTAAGGAACCCAAAGATGTTTTCCTAGCCCAAAGGAATCTTTTGTATATGTCAGGGACAAAAGAAATCCTCCATTTGCTGGGCTGGTACATGTAGTTACCCTATATTATAGCTTTCAAAACAACAGAAGCTATCATCAAGGTTATGTTTGGACTTTTATTATAATCTCCCATTTCAGTGCGTGGTCTTAGCTCTGGAGGTAAAATGTTTTAGAAAGTTTGACCACAATCTCATTGTATGTTTCTTAGTTATGCAAGTGAAAAAGGTTTCCCATCACATGATGTGTTTAGATGCTTTTTAATCAAGGAGTACTAAAACAAAAATGACAATAAAATGAAGGCATTTTGAAATATGAAGTTAATCCTAAATCACACTAAAACAATTCCCTGCAGCAAAAGCAATTACCATGTTTTAAAACTTAGCCTTCTACCAACTGGATGCTCTTCTGTCCCCCGGCTGCTCGTAATCGTCTATAGAAAGAAGGTAGCTGAAGAAAGCAGTAAAAGCATCCCTCTCTTTTCACAGAGCTGCACACATTGTCTACCAGAGGCACCTGCACTGCTGCAGGGCTGTCAGTGTGTCCAGCACACTTCGCTTTCAAGCTTGGACTCCCCTGAATGTAGCACTGCAGTCCTTCAAGCCGTGCTCAGGAGTTTGACCTGTGGAAGTGAGGCTGTGCACAAATGCAGGGGAACACACCATCTAACAGGCATTAAATGCAGCACAGGTGAAAGAAAAAATAAAGGTGTTCAAACAGTCCTGATCATCAGGGCCAGAGTTGTTCAAAATAGGGATTTCTTTGGCTACAGACTAAACAGAAGGACCTTGTTTACATTATTTTTGGCAGGGTGGGAAGTGTATGGGAGAGCTGACTGCAAGTCTTCCGGGAGAAATGCAATGCACAGAGGTCTCCTTTGCCTCTGGAGAGCCTCAGTGGCCAGCTGTGGGTCAGGAAGGATTTAGAGAAGATGGTTCCTTCGGGCTGCTGAAATGCACGTGCTACAGGTCGTGAACTCTCCTCAACCGAGCACCCCATGGGGCTTCCCCTGGTCATGTCCTGCCTTACTTCCAGCCACGGCTATTTCAAAAGCTTCTCCCCTCAGCCACTACCCAGTCCTTTGTGGCCATTCCATGTTTCTTCTTCAAAACTGACCAAGGCCTTCAGGACTTCTTGCCATGGGGACAACAAGAAACTCTTGGCAATGCCAGAGGAAGGGCTTCGGTGTGTGGTGGGCACTGAGCCATGTGGGCTGTGCTGGAGCAGGATGTGCACATCCACTGAGATACCTGAGAATCTTTTAAGTGTGTAAACCTGAGATGTCTCTGAAGCTCAGACTTCATCCAGACCTCCAGTTTTTATCCACAGAGTCTTTCATGAGTGCCCTCTCTGCTCTTCGTATCTGTAAAATGAGTGAAGGTATTTGGGAAGCAGTTGTCATAAGCATGAACATGAGGCAGAAGTTCCCCTACAATACACCAATTCCTGCAGCTGCCCCTGGCCCCACATCTCTCGTGACATCAAAAGTGCAAAGAGTGTGAGATCAGGCATGTGGTGACATCACAGTCATCCTTATCTGTTCTGAAAATGGTTTAGTGATGCACAGCCACCTTGCCATAGCTGCCCACTGATGTGGCAACAGCCGAACCTGTTTTTTCAGGCTAACAGAGTTAGAGTGAGGTAGCACTGACTCAAACTGTCTGCCTGCATCTTTTTAGGGATTTATCTCCAAAGCTAATGGCTGTCCAAAATGTTGTTTAATAGTTTCCACTTCCACTGCAGAGCAGTCTCAAATTCTGATAGGGTTTTGCAGAGTTCTTAAGCTCCACAGGAGGGAGTCTTTACCTATACTTAAATACCACACCTAGTTACTGAAGGTATTTGCCACCTAAAGTGAGGATTGGTAAAGGCTGATTTGTGCTTTTTCTGCAAAAGAGTGGTGGATCAAATGGGGTGCGCCCTCTTTGGTCAACATGGCCCAGGTCTTGGGATCTGAGTCTGGCAAACTTTGGAAAGTCCATGAAAAATATTTCACATGCACATTGTAGCATCGCTGATTGTTTTCCAGTGAAGTGTCAAGCTCGGTTTTCTTCTAGAAATTGGAAAGTGATTGCTTTCCCTTTTCCCCCCACGACTTTATGAAAGTAATTTAACTTTGCCATGTGTTATGTAAAAGAGAACAAGAAGACCCAAGTTCTGGGTAAAAGAGAGGAGTCCTGGAAATACAGACAAAACCAAAAACCAAAAAACACCTACGAGATAAAAAGCAAAGCTCCTAAATATGGACAGTCCAGGATATTTCTGAGAAGACAACAGGATAGGAAAACACATAAACTCATGAGGGTAGAAAGCATTTGCTGTTGGCAACATTTGACAGCACAGCGCTGCCCTGAACTGGGAGGCTGAGTAGTGCCAACCACTTCAGGTGTTGCAGGTCTACACAGAGTGACAGACAGCTCTAGTGGAAGGATGGACAGCTTCTTCATCCCATAAGTCAGAGTTGATCACACAGAATCTTTTCTGATTCATGAATGACACAAAATTAAGAGCAGAGTTGTGAAGGTGGAAATAAAGCACATAGACTTAGTGTGAGAAAGAGGAGGCAAAAGCTGCAAGAGTGAAGCTAGAGAAGGGTACTGCAAATGAACAACGTGAAGTGCACGAACCAGGAATGACAACTGCAGCCTGCAGTGCAGCTTGGACAGGGAATAAATGGTAGCTTTGAAGGACTTCTAAGGCATCCAACATAGACTGAGAACCTCCAGGTAGGTTTGGCTGGGTCCAAAGAAAACAGGGACCTTATGGAACATTCCTGTCTGCCACATTTGAAGTTTAAAGTTCCTGGTGGAGAATGCTCTGATACTGCGGCCTCGATACTACTGATTTGAGAAATGGAATAGACCTACCTGTTTTAAGGGCAAAATTCAAGTCCTGTCATTTTCCCTGAGTTTCCTTTGCCTTTACTGACACAATAGTAATAGAAAACTCATTTGCATGCACATTCTTGCTGTGAATCAGAGAAGGACAGGAGTAATCTTAGTGATCCATAAACTTATTAATCAGTAAGTGCAAAGGAGGTTTTCCATTTCTAGTTCCTCTAAGTTTTGGATAAACAAGTGGCTTTCTTTCCAGATGTTCAGAAGTTCCTTTTCTAGTTGCAGCTTGGCAAAACGTGTGTTTTATGAAAACACTCTGTTCCTATTTTTTGTGCCATTAACAATGGAGTTTTCCATACAGGGAAATTATGGGGGCTTGACAGTACCAAAACAGTTTTCTTAGAAGGTTTCTTAGACAATGCTTGGAATAGAATAAGACAAGAATCCCAGATGCACAGTCTGGTGGTCCCTGCAAGAATAGCTCCTATCTTATCTGCCTACTCTGACAGCCAAGATTTTTCTTCCTCAGGCATCCTATTGTATGCTCTGTTATCTAAGCAGAACAGAAGTGGTATTTCTCTCCCTAAAAGGCCTCCCCTCCTTCCTGTCTCATTTCTCCACCTGCAGCTACTCTTCTGATAGGCGCTTCTCCTTTAGCAGAGTGCTTTCTATCAGATCAGGTTTTGCTGGATGCCCCTGAGAGCAGTGTAACCCCTGCCCTGTGCTGATGGATGGAATAAAGCCACTAATCGTTAAGTGAAAGTCACACCAGACTTTGTATGGAGTGAAAGCAGGGGGCACAGTCTTCAGCCTCTAGGGCTTGGCAGATTTCGCAACAAAACAGCTGGCTGTGAGACATGGGTGCTGATGGAATACATTAATTACTGTCGTCAAGGTTTTAGACACACTTGTGTGTAGCTGGTAATACCAGCATGCAGGATTATCAGAGAAATCACTTGTGAAAAAGAAAAAAAAGTTGAGAAGGGAGGAAAGGAGATTGGAAAGAAGGTTATCTGACTCAGGTCCACACTGCATTTGCACGGGCAGTCTTGTCCAGTTTGACCAGAGCATTCCATGGTTTCCCCAAGAGATGCATAGAATTTCTCTGAACATAACGGTGCAACTCAGCCCTGTTACCACCTGTAATGGGTTTCACAAACCAGGCTGTGGCTGTTTGAGGGACAAATTCTGGATCATTTTAGCCAAGCTCAGTTGCAGTTTGTTCAGTACTGATAGCAGGCTCTAGGCTTCCTCCTGCAGTGTGGTAGAACTTCATATTTCCATCTCATCTCTACTGTGGTCTTGAAACAATAGGGGAAAGTGTTTTTACTTTCAGTCTACGTAGAAGCAAGTGGAGGCAAGGCTACATTTGCAAAGCAATTGAACCAGCCAGTGGAAGAACTGTGGCTAAATGTCACAAGTTGATGGCACTCAGTCCACTTCTCTGTTTGCTAGACAGGATGGCTTATCTTTGAGTTCAGAGGTGAGTGATGAGTCTCACTGTTTTCCAGCACAGACACAGGCAACTGGTGAGGCTGAAAGGAGCTCTCAGCTTTGTAGTTCAGGGCTGGGGTGCCTCTGCTGCCCTGTGGACTAGTTCATTATTAAGCTGAGCTGCCTCTTTTTAAGCCCCACCTGCCACTTCACATGCAGCGGGGTAGAGGTCAGGCCACAAAACTCCAACTAGTCATTAAGAGAAAAAGTAGTTGACCTTTTTTTGATTGCCTTAACTTTGCTGATCTTCAGCCTCAAAGTGTTTATTTTGCAAAAGATTCCATCGCTGCTACTGCACCAAGGAGACACAATAATGCCATTAATATTGTTTGCTTTGGTTGAAGGAAAAACACTCTGAACCCCTAACAAATATCCTCTTGTTAGCAATTGGAAACACGTAATTAAGACAGACTCTCCTGTTATTTTAACGAGATTTCAGTTCCCCCCCCCCGCCTCTTGCTGTTTCTCTCTTTCCCATTTTTAATGAGATACCAATTTCCTCCCTTCTCATTTGCAGATGC
This sequence comes from Ifrita kowaldi, assembly GCA_013398055.1. NCBI lineage: Eukaryota > Metazoa > Chordata > Aves > Passeriformes > Cinclosomatidae > Ifrita > Ifrita kowaldi. Next base: position 49,840 of record VZRS01005935.1, read on the forward strand.
CTTTCCAATAAAACAGACAGCTTTGATTTTCATCTTAGTGTGCATTCTTAGCCTTAATTCATTCATCCACATAAGTTGCCCACCACACTCTCATGTGCTAAACGGCTGTTAATCGCTGAAAAATTAACAAGGTGTTTAACACCAAAAAAAAAAAAAGGTTTAAAAAAATCTTTTTCTTGTTTGGTGGAAAGACTTGTATTTTTGTCACCTGGCTAAAGCTCAGCTAATTCTAGGCATGGAGGGCAACACAGGACATCTTTTTGCAAATCCACCCAATCTCTCTTCTGCTGCACTGCTTCTACTCTGTATCTACTACTCTAGCTTTCCACAAACCTCCCAGCCAGTCTTCTTTCCTATAAGCTGTAGAGAAATCCTCCACTTTCTTTTTGTAAAATTGACTGTAGGCCAGTATATTTTAATTGCAGAAATGCTGTCAGCTTGTGGGCAGCCCAGGAGGCCCTGGAAGATTTGTAGATGTTGAAGGCACGAAGAGAGGGATCTTTCTCAGTGTAGCTGATTCAGTATAGCAAATTCTTCCCCTGAGGTTTGGGGAGATGCAGCCTTGGCAAGTTTGGTCAATAAACTATTTATTTATGAAAAGTTATTTTTTTTTCACTTAAATAGCTCTTTAAGACCTGCAGAAATCCTGAAACAACACAGAGTAGACATCACCTTGCAGCAAAGAATCTGGGCTTTATGTTTTATTCAGCCCAGCTACCAGATGAGATTTTCTGTAGGTCTTGTCTGTCATTTCTGTTGTCTGATATGTGCCGTCATGGAATGCTAACTCATTAGGTTTTCATCTCTGCAGAACTGAGGTGGCTCCATGTTTAGCTTTTGTCTCATGTCCTAGGGAGATGGCAGGTGCTGCAGTCAGTAGCTGGCAGCATGCTGTACACAGCTCCTGATACTACGTGATGCTGGAAGTGTTGCACTACAGAAAATGGTGCTGTTGACCCATACTGGAGCATTTTCCCTCTCCTGCTCAGTTAGAAATGGAAAAGTGGCTTGTGCTCATTGTTTCATCTCAGTTTTACTCAGATGTCATACTGCTATGATATCAGAAAACCTTTTGCTCCCCTTGCAAGTAATCTTTTGTACTAGTCCTTTCTTGGCTGGTATGCCTTAGTCAAACCAGAGTCACTGGTCTCTGCCAAAGGGTAGCAAGGTCATACAATGAAATCTAACAAAGTTCTCTGTAAGAGATGGAGGAGCTCAGAATGGCCTAATTGCTTTCTAGTCTGAATTCTGTGGTTTTGCATTCATGTCCTCCTGACTTTATCTTAAAATGGAGGTTGAATCAGCCTAGGAGGTGAGCTACAAGCAATCTCTACACTTGGACCAGTTCCCTTTGTGAACAGTGGGTTCATTATGCAAAGCCCCTTACTCAGACATGATTGTCCTGTTGCTTTAGTTAAAAGTTGCACCCAGTCTCTCACTTGTATCCATCCCATCCTGTGGCAGATAGGGTGCTAATAGTGGGACAGGATGGGTGGAGGCGGCGGCTCTGCCACTGCATGGCCATTAATGCACCCTGTGATCCAGGCCAGCACAGACTGCAGGTGGTGCTTCTGGGAGTCATCTGTGGTGAGTGAATCCACACCTCCTTCCATTGGTGTCGCTGAGTTCTTTACTAGAGGAAGAGAACCTATACCAAGGTAAGGATGAAGCGTGACCATATCGACAGCTGAGGCAGTAATTCAAAGGTAAAAATAAAGTCAAGCCTCAGTTTATGCTGGTACAGAAATGTTGTGTCCAACAAGGCCAAATGTGTAAACCACAGTGAAAGATTATTATTATTACTACTATTGTCAAAGTTTTTTAAGTTTTTAGGATAAATTCCCTTCTGTTCTGCATGTGAAAAGGCTTCTGGGAAGAATCCTTAAAAGCCAGGATCCTATTTACTCAGAGTTGGTGTTAGTCTGAAAAAGGCATATGTAAGTTTTTATAGAAACAATTTAACTTAGTAGCAATAGTGTTCTGGGGAAAAGAGTTGCCCTCTTCTCCTTTCTGAACTGGTGCATAAGTTTGTCAGACCCTTCCCTTCCAGCTCCCTCTCTTCATGAAAATGAACTCTGCTTATAATTGTTCTTCTTAGCACAGATAATTTGGATCATCTGGATGAAAAGTGTCACAAAGGTAGAACAGAAAAATTGGTAACAATTACTCATTCAAAATTAATTTTCTTTCTCTTGGCCATTTTGATGGAAAGACAGGACGCTGGAAAGACGGGGCACAAAGACAGATCTCTAAAGGTGTGGGGACAAGGGGTCCCTGTCAATCATAATGAGTGACATTTGCTGGCTAGTTCTGAGTACTCTGGAGATCTCTGTTTCTCTGGAGACTGCAACACCATAGTCATAGTCAGACATAGTCAGACAGCATAAAACTCACAATTGGTATAAGGTAAATGAAAACTAATGTATTACTCAAGCAGAGTTGAAAATAGAGAATTCTTTAATGGCAAAAGTTTTTGCAAGTGTTGGTGACTCAGAGTTCAGGTCACAAAAACTCAGAATTAAAAGTGTAACCATAAGAATAATGATCTGTTGTAGCGCTTTACCCAGGGACATAATAAATTCTCTGCCACTTGAAGTCTCTTAATGGGGACTCATTGTCTTTTAAAAAGTTATGCTTTGGTTCTGCCAAAAATTAATGGCTGAGATGGAGCAATTGCTTGACATTTTTTTTTCTATGTTATATAAAAGTCAAACTAAATCATCACAGAGTTCCTTTCTAGACTCTATAAATCTACGTGAGCCATCCACATGTAATTCCAGCATCAAACACCAAAGAGGGTAAAGTATTACAGTTTGACTAATGAGATAAGAATGAAGAAACCTAAACATAGGTGGTCTACTAAGGGAAAAAATAATCTCTAGTGACATTTATTAGCTGTGGAACTCTATCTACAAGGGATGGTGAAAGCCAGTTCTTTAGTCATATGAAAAAGTGATGCATTTAAAAGTAGCACAGAATTGCTGAATATAGCGAAAGGAGTTTGCCTTCTTTGGTCCTGGCAGACTATTCAAACAACAGACTTTTCTACTTCTACTCCCATGATTGTTCCACAGTGTGGAAAATTCAGAGAATATTAATGAAGAGCTAGCTCATGGGAAAATTACTGCTGGTGACTGAACATCCATGGACATGTTCATCTTATGCCTGTAGTGCACCTTTGTCAGCAGCATAGAAGTTAATATCACCACTGGCTTATTTTCCATCCTCATTTCATTTGCCACAGCAGATCAGTGAATGCTGCTGGTTACTTGACAATCGTGGAAAGACAGAGAAACTGATTTCTCAGTCTCTCAGCAGGTCAGTACCTGAGACTGGCAGTCATAACCTTTGTAACTGAGGACATCACCACATCTAACCATTGCTTGGTATCTAGAAATTAACTGGCTGAATTGAGGCCATCCCTCAAGGCAATGTTAAAAGGGATTCAGATGGTAGACTTCAAGTGACTTCTGTGCTTTACAATGTATTTTACAGGAGATGATAATTTCTAGGTCTGAAAACTCTGTAGGCATGGCTAGTACATTGATGTGGAGAGAGTTGAACAGCAGGGTAGTATAAGAGGGTAATTTGCAATGGCTGGCTAAAATTGTACCTTACATCTCATATTTCGGAGGTTTTTTGGGCACACCAGAATCACTAAAAGGAAGAGAAGTATAATTTTTGCAAAGGTGGCTTCAAGCCTACTTTTTTTCCAAGAGTGATTCTCAACTGGTTGTGTTACTTTAAGTTGTTCTGTGCTAGTATTGGAAGCGCCCAGGCTTTTCATTAACACTTAATTAAGCCACAGTGGCCCTTCCTTCCCACCAGGGGCTGCCTTCATTTGCAGATTTAGTTAAAGGGGTTCTGTCAACTTGGTGAGGCTTATAATGTGACTGATCTTTACAGCTGCATAGTCCAGCAGGAAATGCCCAGAACGCACCCCTGGGGCTCTGTCTGTCTCTCTAAACTAAAGCCCATCCTTCAAAAAGCACAGAACTACCATTTTTCCAAACAGCATTTCATAGCCCTGGGTGTGAGTCAGGATGTGATGGATGCACACAGGCTGCACCCTTGTGCTCTGAGTGCAAGCACCAGCCAGGATTTACACATGTGTGATAGGCAGGCCGAGCCTATGCTTGCCTTTCTTATAAAGTACAGAGAAATACTGACACCTGAATGGGACAATCTGAAAAGCAATCCTGCAAATGTGTGCAGGAGACACAACAGACACAATTTTGGTATTACTGAGTGTGTTTTCAGGCATGTAGCCCCGTGCAGGCTTGGTTCAGGCTGGGGTGAGAGGGGCAGAGGTTCAGGAGACGTGTCACTTATGTGGGTTATTCACTGAGCGTACTGGCCACGGTTGGAGCTGCAGGCAGGGAGCACTTCATCTCTTCCCTTCTGCTGCTGGGTAATGCTGACAGGACAAGTGGCCATATGGCTACCTCCTTGCAGAAGTCCATACTTGATATGCCTCTGTATGCTCAACTGCTTAAAAATATTAAAATAATAAAAATTCCAAGGAGTTGTGTATTCAAAAGTCAAGAAACCACAGGATTAAAGTTGCCTGCCCAAGCTTAGCTCAACCTTTTTGGAAGTGTGTTGCGATGTTAACTTTGTTACATTGTGCCTCTGTTTTTTTTGTAGGTCACCTGCTTCATTCAGTGCACAAAATAAAGGGTGCTTAGGGACTGGATCAGGGTGAGGTTATTAAGGAGGTACATATCAACGCAGCTTGGGCCTCCCTTCTCACAGATGGTGGAAGGTGCACAACAGATTTTGTAGTCTTCCAGGTCAGGCAGTAAAATGTTGAAAATGGGAAGGTAGGTGCGGGTAGGCAAGCAAGCACTGCACTAGTAACCAGGAGTTTGCCTCAAGATTTGGGCAAGGATTGACAACTTTGTTGTTATCTGAGTTTCTGGTATGTGGTTGGTGCTTCCTCCATTGTGCTCATAGAAGTTTCTCTCTTATTGTTTTGTGCAGCACAACCAGCACAGAAAATTATTTTTTCAGTCAATAGCCAGTATTATCCCTGAATCTGAGCAACCCCTTACAATTTTAAATCATGAGCTGTTTCAAATCATGGGCAATTTAGAGTTTGTAATTCATCAGGGCACTTGTTGCTAACACTTTCTACATGACAGAACAGAAGACTGACTGCTGGTGGTTCTCTGAGCACGTTGTGGCAAAAGGGCTTCCTGGGAAGGCAAGAGTTCATGGACACACACTGCCTTTGGTAACAGCCAGTTAACAATGTCGTCCTCCTGTGGTGGTGAAGATAACCACATCCACTGGAATCCACCACACAAGAAGTGCCACGCAGTCAAATATGTGAGTGGCAGTACTGGGTGCCAACAGCACATCCTCCTGCTGCTGTGGCAACCCTCCCTGCCATTTTTTAGGCTACCTTCTTTTTACCCCCATGACCTAAGCGTTTGTTTAATTTGTGTCTTTTGCATTGATGATTTCTCTAAGAATCACTCATGCATCACAAAGCTTCAAACTCAAGTTTGCTACAAATCCATCTGATGTCATCAGTTATCCTAACCCCGAGCAATCTGGGAGCATAGCATGTTGTTTTCCTGGCAGTGTGTCAGCAGATTAGCTCAGAATGACCAGAAAAAATATTTAATAACATAACAGTGGCCAATGTGCAGTTCTGGACATTCCTCTTTTAGTCTATAAATCAAACAAATGACTTATCAGCCATCCTAAACTTAGTTGGTTTTGGGGTTTTTTTTGTTTTTTTTTTTCATATAGGTAGCATGCACATATAGAAAAGCTTCTAAGAAGCTTAGCATTGCTCTGATGATTTGTATGAAGTAATGGCTGTAGGACATCTGTGATATCATGGGACAATGTGACAAGCTTGAAAGAATTTTTCCCCATAATGAAGGAGCATACTTCATACAGCATATTTCATTAAAAATTCGTGAACGCTATTTCGAGAGAGAGAAGTGAACTTGCTCCGGGCAATGTGGTGGGTCATAGAAAAGAAATAAAACAAACCCCTGCACTCTGCCTTACTTTAGAGGTGTTGGAATGGGTAGGGTATTGTTATAGATGGTGACATGTCACAGCTATTCCCGTAGAACAGCTGTCGTTTGGGGTACACTCTAGTAAGTGTTCTTCCCTCAACTGTAAGAAATCCTGGCCCACGCAGTTCCTGAAAAGTGCAGGTGTTTCACTGTTAAGTGTTAACATTTCACTGTAAGTGGGAACATCTTGTGTTCCCAACTGGTTTCTGTGTGGGACTTTGTCTTAACTGACATGCACCAGAAACCTGCACGTAGATCAATACCAGTTAGAGCTGAGAGACCTAGTAACATCTCGTGATTTTTGTCAGATGTGACATTAGAAACTCAGTAGGTCATACAAAGCAGAACTAATCCTTAACATCAGGACTCCTGGGCTGACATAATGGAGTTGGATGAAGGCCATCCTTGCAATTGGTAGCCTCATACTGGCGTGTGCCTTCTTCTCTTTCCCACCCCAAAGTGCCCTCCTCACCCTCAGAGGGTGACCCGGCACAGCTGTTTACAAAAACTGGCAAGGACAGGCCTTTCTAAAACTGTTTTCTTTAGTGCCAATTGCAGCAAAAGTATCTTTGTTCTTTTCAGTATGAAAACCATATCCAAGTGATTCAATATTTTGGACTTGAATGCAATTTCCTCCTTTGGGCCAAATGGCTTACCACATCATCAGCACGTTTGTTCTCTGTACAAACGGTATTTTGAGATGGAAGCATATCTAAGGAACTGTTATCTATTAGAAGCTGAATCCCTTTTTTCCTGGATTGTTCAACAGCCTACTTTTAGGGGATTTAAATTCCTCTCATCCTTACTTTCCTGTCACTGTTCGGAAAAAATATGTAGGAAATTATGAGTGACAGGTAAGAGTTAGCAAAGAACAGATCTCAAAACCAGTGGCATCCTTGGCACTGGCTATTGATTACTCCATAATGAGTCCTGCATGAATGCTGGGACAGCCTGATAGTTTTGGTTCATGGACATTAAAATGAAATAACCAATGATGTAACCATTGGAGCACAATTCTCCCATGACTTCACCCTCTTCATTGACTCCTGACTTCAACAAATTAGTACCATCTAATGATTCACTTGCAGACTGACACGACATCTGTATTTTCTCTCCAGGTTTACTAGAATTTATGCCTTTAAACAGAATTATTCTGCTTTGCCTGTATGGGCACATGGACTTTCCTGGCTGATCTCAGTGGTGCTTTTTGAACTGAGGCTGTAAGTCAGACATGGTGGGTGTATCTCAGTATATACCTCTTTCAAATGATCATTCCCTAACAATCAGGACGGTTCCTAAAACACTTCTTTCCTGAATTAGCCTAATTAATGAAAAAGAAATCAGTCAGATTTGCTTATAAAGGTTTCTCTCAAACTTCCTAATTACAGAAACACGTCACTTAAGGGAATGATTACAGATTTTAATAAGTGCAAAAAAGGTTTATATATGTTGCTTCTTTTTTTTTTTTTTTTGTAATATTTGACTGGACAGAGTGCCTTATACAAACATCAATGCTATAAATAAGCACCCTGTAGCCTGCCTGGAGAGAGCTGCTGTGAGTCTGTAAAAGGATTTTTTTATTCTCAATGCAAAAATAGATGAGGAATTCTGAAGTGAAAAGCTTTTTCTTGGTTACTGTTTTATTTTCTCCTCTTAATTCTGGAAAATTTACTGTTTCATGGTATTGTATGTTTTTGAGTTTCTTTATGTCAGTGCAAATATCATTTGACAGTAGCAGAGACTGGGCAATGTGTAATCACATAAAACCTCACCTTTGTGTCTGCCTGTTTCTTGAATTCGTATTGCACACATGTGACTGTATTCAACCACTTCTATATATGTTTCTTATTTGCAAAAAGGCTTATTCACACTTTTGACAAAACAATCTCCTGTATTTGTTCTAAGCTGTATTTCCACAGATCTCTAAAGCAGAATTAATAATTTTTAAATGGGAACATTTTTTCCAAAATCTATGAATTGCAATGCAAGAATGTCTAACTTCGATATAGGTTTGTGCAATCTTTATGTTATTTTTAGCTCCATTCACTTTTAGAATTAATTGTAACATCCTTTGTCTCTTTTTTTTGTAAAATTAGTGACCAACACATAATGTTAAATCAAGTTTAGATTAAGGTGTTTTCCTCTAGTAAACATTTTAAGAAACATCATCACAGCCTGAATCCTCTAAGTGACTAAGTTTGGGATTTGAATATTAGTACAGACACTCTGATAATTTAAGGGGACTACAGACAAGGAGCCAAGAAGAAAAACAGAAGCAGTTCAAATGACTTTGTTCTGAGGTAGTGATGAAACCTCTGTGTAGGTTACTCCAAAGGTTACTCCTTAGGTACTATGCTTTATTTTGGTGTTGGTTCACAGAATAATGTTGGAATATTGAAGAAGGAATGAAAAACAGAAAGAAAGAATTCTGGAAAACATGCCTTAAAATGAGAGACTAAAAGAGCTTACTTTGTTTAGCCCATGAAAGGGTACATTAATGGGTAAATTAATCACCATCAGTAGAAGTCTGCAAAAGGCAGAGATGTATGTTTTTTTGAGACCCTTTAATCTAGCTGATGGTGGTATAGTAAAATGTGGCATCTGGAAACTGAGGTTAGAAAAATGCAAATTTGAATAAAACATACAGCTTCTCAACCTTTAGTATAATCAATCAGCTTATTGATAAAAAGCTAAATTGGTAATGGATTGGAGACTTCAAATTAAGAATATATGTCTATTTTAAAGTTACTTCCCAGACCAGCCCCAGGCTTCTGGGCAATTCCTTCATGAAAGCCTTCTCCAGGTCATGGAAATGAGATTTTTTTGCCCATTTCAAGGGAGGATATTACATAAGTAAGGAAACAAATCTTTGAGTGAGGATGTGATTTGCATTACATCAGATTCAGTGGTAACAGCCCTCTGGTGTTAACATCTATGAAGTATCACAATAAACAAATTGACAGATACATATTTCATTTTGCCCAAGTTTAAGTTTTTCCAGTTCCGTTTATGTAACTGTTCAGACGTAACCCTTTGCATAGGCTGTATTTCTGAAGTAAGCACCAACCATTTTGTGGAGCAGGGAAGAAAGGATGTTCCCAATTTTAAATTTTCTTGCAAATTTTCATCACATCTAAAGTACTCATCTGATTCTGAGATATGATGTGAGGTAAATAATTGATGTGGTTTATGGTGCTACAGTGAAATTCTGTTTTGGCTGATCCACTGAACCATCTTCAGTGCAGAAGTTAGTCATAGTGGCAGGGCTTCACATCCAGATGCCATGTGGTATGTGTGGGTCTGGTCTATCAGTGTTTAATCTCCAACCCCCCACCAAAGCCAGTGCAAATTGATTTCTGTATTTACTGATGAGCACTTAATCCTATAGGCTTCCTTCCTGCTGAGTGTCCTTGACTAATGACATAGGGAAAGGCACGAGGAGACAAGAATGTTGGACTTCAAGGCTGATGCTTCCATTCATTTATTGTATAAGCAACTACAAGAGATGTCCCCTGTATGGTTTTGGTTCCTTCAATGGCCATGCCACTTGTTCAAGGTGCTTTTGATTCACAAAAGCTGAGAAAGAATATGTTCTGTATTTCCTTGTCTTGCTCTCATGGTCGTATACTATTGTGTAGACAGCATCTGAATATCTTCATGGGCTTCTTGAAATACAGAAAACACAACTGTAACACAGGTTAAATGAACTATGTAAAAAAAAAGTCAAATCTTATGTCCCCCCAACTCTAATTTATGTATAGCTCAGTCTAAGATTTTTATAAAGTAGTAGCGTGTTCAACTGAAGATGTCTTGTCAGAGAGGTTTGGGGGTTGTATTGCTTTATTTTAAGCCTTAGGAATATCATGCATACAAGCTCTTATTTTTCATGCTTGCTAAAATTCCTTGCTGGAAATACCCAGAGAAGCTGATTCAAAATTCTTAATAGTGAAGATATGTTGAATTGTTTCCTTTGAGCTGATAAAAAGAGCACTTCAACAAGGTGGCTGCTGACAAAATCAAATGAAAAATAATCTTGTATAGCCTGAGTAGAAACTACTTGTCCTTTCACCCTTTATGCCCAAGTACTTTAAGTGCTGCCTTTGCTTGGCAGCTGTCTTATGTCAAGCCCAACAGCCACTTCACGGGACATGAGGGTCTACTCTCATCTCTTCCGCTGTGCCCCGCTGCTGTAGGACAAATAATTGACCTGTTACCCCTAGCTGGAAAGGCCCCTGAACAATGGGCTTACAGCTCCTCATTCTAGCACCAAGCTGTGACACTGGGAGAGTTACAAGACACCTGTGCTGGACGAGCACTCCTGCTGTCCCTAAAGCCCTGTGTAAATGGGGGGAAATGTGCTGCTACCACTGTTTTAAGCAGCATGTCAATTAGACTTGTTCCAAGCCGGGTTCAATGACATGGTACATAAATTGGCAGTAGCAGCTGGTGATAGCTACCCCAGGTCTCCACCTCAGCAGTGAAGCAGGACAGATGTTTGCAAGCATTAGTCCAACCTAGTGTTCAGGGCATCATTTCTCTCCCTGGTTTTCCTACTGTCACATTGTCATCAGAAAAAGACTCAAGGCAAATATACATCGTGCCATAGGGGATGTGAGGAAACCCCACTTTGAGCCCATACCCAGAAACATGGAAGCTAAAGATTTCTGCCCAGACAGAAGCTGTTGTCCCTCTCTCTTTGTACCTTGTTCATAGCTTGTAATCACGGTTTGCAGGATGTCATTTGTTTTCATTTGAATCTTTGTTCCGGCCTCAGCGGGCAAGGTTCTGTTGAAGAGGCTTGTATGCCTTTCTCATCTCAGCACAAGGTGAGCATCTGTCCCTGTTGCTCTCACCAAGTGTTAATCCTTCCTACTGCTCTGCACTGACTGATCTGTCAGCTGCTCCTGCTGTGCTGGTGGCCACCTCCAAATGGCTCCTGCTGTGCTTCAGGATTTTTCTTAGAGGTGAATGAGTGACAAGCAGAGTCCTAATGCAACAGAGCCACAGCAAAGGTGGTGCAAGAGAAACTGACAGAGGAGGCTCTCTCCTGTGAGTTTTCTCTCTGCAGGAGTCCTCAAGGGTTACACCTCACCACTTAAACCCTGTTTCCTTTCCTCTGCTGCTCACCACTACCTGCTTAGAGCTGCCCCTCCCTTGATTAGCAGGACCAATGAATGGATGCAAAAAGGTCAAAAATGGGCAGGCAAGTCCCATAATTTCTCACAGGAAGATGCTCTGTGAGGTGAAGGAGAAGGAAACAAATCACCTAATTTTTACCACGACAGGGAACTGCCTGATAAGATCTAGGAAAAGGAAACCCAGGTAAGCACTTAAAAAGTAATTTACCTGGTGCTCCCTCATACTCTCATGGCAGCCTTAACTGTTCTGTTTTACCATGGGAACATGTTCAAAACCCTTATGCATCCCATAGAAGCCCAGGTGTCCCTCCCTCTAGGATCCTTAGCTCCAGGGCAGGCTGACTGCCTATGGAGACCCATGATCCAAGGAGCTCTGACTGGTGTGGACTTTCATAGCATGGATATTTCCCTTTTCAACCAAAGTGAAAACAGCTTTAATGGGCATTTCCTGGTACCTACGTTCTCCCAGTTTTTCGTCTCTCTTGTCTTCGCAGCAAACCTGTGAATCCAAGTCAATCACATTTCTCTATGACACCTTTTATTTATTCATTCTGTTGCCAGAAATATGCAAGGGCCCTCACTCTGCTGAAGCTGTGTCTGTCCTCAGCAGAGACATTTAGACAGACTCCAGCCCCTTTCCCCATACTGCAGCATGCCCAGTGCTTATGGAGCACACATTGCAGAAAAATACCCATTTTGCTGAGGGAACAAGAATACATAAATGCTTCCTTCTTTGTCCTTCCTTTTGTCTAACTACCCTCCAGATGTTTCAGATTCTGTGGTTCACACATAGCCAAGCAATGCTCTTGTTTTTGCACAGCAGGAAAGAAAGGGATTTTGAAAATGGACACATAACAGTTCCTTAGGTCTGCTGCTTATCAAATATTTCCTGGCAGCTCTCTCTAATCCCTGATCCCTCTTTCAGATTTTCTCTCTGAAACAATTGAAGCCTTCTGTTTTACGATCAGCTCCCCTTCTATTCGATAAAGTTCAAAATGGCCTTTAGTGGAACTCATTTCACTTGGTAAAATCCGCTCTGGTGTGGCACTCTGCAAATAACATCTAACCCTATAATCAAGCATGTGATATAAATGAACTTCCTAGTTCATTCACTATTAAACATCTTGTCCTCATCCAATTTTACGTTTTTTTTCCAGTGGTGTTTGTCAGCATGTATTTTTTTCTTTATGAAAATGTCTTACAGGAAAGGCACTATAACTACACTTCTTATTTTTGAGACGAGTACAGGGCCAGATTACCTACTAGCCATCTTTATTCTGTGGTGTTCACTTTCTTCCATTATAGTACCTTTGTACTATTACAGTCTAAAGTTGAGACCTTGATAAACTGGAAAAGTTTGTGCTGGTAAGCTGACAACTTTGCCTAGCTACCGATCTGATTTTGCAGATTTTATTCCTTTTGAATCTTTCCAAATGTTTGGTGATACAACCATATACATTCATTGGTTCAGAGATTTACAGTTCGTGGGACATGGCTCAGAGTTTTGCTGGTTTCTTCCTCATCTTGCTTTCAGCCTGACTGATTTTATGCATGATGTGCCCGAGAAGCGCTGTGTGTCCTTACAATCCCAGGCAAGTTTGAGACCAGTAAAAGTAATGGTTGTAGCATTATGGAATCATAGAATGGTTTGAGTTGAAAGGCACCTTAAAGATCATTTAGTCCAACCTGCAAAGATCATTCCTTTCCAAAGTCTCATCCACTGTCTAGCAGCAGCTCACAAACACAATTGATTTTCATAATTCAAACCCCTCAGTTTTTACCACTGAATGACATTGGGGGATAAGTGTTTGTCCAATTACCAAAATAGGATTTTATGTTTTCTCTGCTGGACATGAAATGCTGATATAGAATCCTGTTCTCAGATGTTTACTGTTGCAGAAGCCATGTATGTCTTAGGCCTTGCTAAATCTTCAATGTCTGCCTTTATCCAACAACTCCAATGTCATTCTTCGTCCCCTCAAAGCATTTAACTGGCATTGTGTACACTTCTGTATGTGTTTTGATTCAGCATGGTATCATGCCAAGATACTGCAATATTTAGGTTTTATTCAGTCATGCCCCCATAACATTCAGTATTGTTATCTTGAATTTTTATATAAATAGTCCTGCTAAAGATCATGGTTCCATTTTTTTTTTTTGGCACACTTATTTGGAATAAAAAAATATCACAGAGAGGACAATCTGTTCACATATATAACATTGGGTAATAGTCCCATAAAACCTACTTTGGCTGACATACAGAAAAAAAGGTGGCAAAATTTCTCTCATGTTGTACTGACAAATGCAATGGGCTTTTTTCTTCTGCTCTTGTTTTGATTGTGTGTTTGAGTTTTATCTGTGCTTCCAGGGGAAAAGACCATCCCTGAATGTTTCTGAACAAAATTTTATCTGTTTGACACCTGGGACTTTTTTTCCCAGAATGAAATTTCTCCCAAGAGAACAGTTTAATCTGGGCCACTTTTTGTTCAGATATCACACCTCTGGGACATTTATTTGCTCTGGAATAGCTTAGTGAGTGATTTCTGCAACTTTGAAAGAATTTTAGCAATTTTAACAGTGTCCCCATTTGATTTGAGGGAGATAATAATTTTTACGGATAATTGCTACAACCTTGCTGAAAGAAAACCAAACTATTTTGCTTTTTGGGTATGCCATGCCTGCTGAAATACCTCTTTGCTTAGTCTCTGATTGCTACTGTTGTAATGTCTGGCAGTCCATTTAGCTGCCAGAAGTCTATATAGCCATTAACAGTAGCAATGTAGTTTGCATGGATTCCTGTGGGGGGAAAAAATAAAAAAGCAGCACATAGCACATTTCTTCTTTACTGCAGTGCTCAGAACCATACTGCGTGTTTCCTTTTCTTTTTTCTTTTTTCTTTCTGCATGAATTGCATGTTTTTACACTGGCCACAACTCTTCAACCTGTCTCTGGTACTTGTATTCTTATTTGCTCACTGCATGGCGTTTGTGACCAACTTGTTTCCATTCCTGAGTTATGTGCTCCCAGTCTGACTGTTCTTTTTCTTTTAGACACTGTCTGCTGTGTGTGTACCTAAAACCTTAATATGTTGTCATGACACAGTGACCTCTCCTGGAGATCCACTATCACTCTATCATTGCCACTTCATTTCTGTGGAGACATTTCCACTGCCACTGAAGACTGAATTTTCAGCCAGCACACAGAAATACTGCATTACATGTGATTCCACTTTTGTTTAATCTCACTAGATCTTAATTTGAATGACCCAATAGTAATTTGTCTCACCTTGTTCAGTTGCTGCAACCCCCAATTTGTTGTGTAGGCAAATACCTCAATATTCTTGTGTTCTTACTCTTAAATGCATGGTAATTGTTGTTACTTGACATTCAGCAGCTATAAAGGTTATAGTTAAACCAATTGCCTCCTTAACTGTGTTTAGGGCACTTAATCTGCTCCAGAGAATTTGGGGATTTTCTCAAGTTCTCCTAACACCTCTGGCTGGGTGTAAAAACACATTATATGCGAAGTCTGCTGCATCAGGCCCGTGTTGTCTCAGTTCCTTGCAAACTCCCTCCAGATGTTAGAGTAACCTCCTGCTCCATAAAACTAATCAGAATCCGCAGTGAAGCACGTTCCCCCTGCACAGGCTCCGACTGTTGCTTTTTGTGCTTGAGTGGCCGATTCCCTCCCTCTCCCCTGCCTCTGGTGTGCTGCCTGGCACAGGTAACAAATGCTTTGTCACTGACCCGTGCTGGTGTGAAGGCCCCTGGGTTCAATTAACTGGAGCAAAAGGCAGTAAATAAGCCGCATGGGCCAGGGCATTAAATCACTCAGAGCAGGGAAGGATCAGATGCCGAGGAGGTTTGGGTTGGAGGTGGGCCGCGTGCACTTGCACCCACACTGCAACTTAATACCCCTGCTGCAACTTAATGACAATTGCAATCAGGCAGGGTGATGTCCCCTTTCTTCCTTCCACTCCCTCTCTTTTTACATTCCCAGCGCTCTCCCCAATAAATTAAAGCCTTTCTCCCCCTGCCCCTGCTGCCCCCTCCCTCCTTTTCCTATTTTGTTTTACTGCCTTCATGCTGTTCTTCTTTATTTCCAGCATTTTATTTCAAGGAGTGGGTTTGAAATGCTCTCAGCCCATCTGAGCTGGTTTGTTTTAGAGCAAGGACTGGAATGAGACAAGGGCTTTTGGAAGTCATGAACTATTTATAGCATATTTGTTCTTGCACATTGGCACTAAACTTTGTTTATAGAATCACCTGCAGTAGAACCTGAGCCAGGGGACCACAGCTCACTTGATCTAAAATTGGCTTTATTTCTTGGGTTTCTTAACAGAGACCACATGTGTGTGTCCAGTGTGGGCTAAGGTGTGTTTGATGCTCACACACGTGTCAAAAGCACAAACATGAAGTGCCCACAAGTGCCTGTGTGTGTGTAAAGTGCTCAGAGTGTGTCCTTATGAAATATTCTTACAGATCATATGTGTATGTAGAATAAGAAGTGAGTTGTAAGAGTGTGCTACCACTGTCTAAAAAATAAAGGTTCCCAAGAGAAAACTTGAATGAAAAAATTTTCATTACAATTTCTCCAGTCGGTTTTCATTTTCTCCAAACCGTTTTTTCGTCTTGGGTTGGCCCATTAAAACACAATGCTCATTTTTGTTTTCATTCTGCGTTAAATATTTTTTTTTCAAAACAAACCAACAATTTAAATTGGAACCGAAGCAAATCTGTCATTTTAAATTGTTATTTTGACGTAAAAGCGTTTCATTTATTTTTCTAGCCAAAAATTGACATTTTAATTTGAACCCAAACAAAATTTTTCATTTACTTTCAAAGTATCAATTACAAATGAAAATATTTTCATTGCTTCTGCTCAGAAAGTCAGACTGTTTTGTGCTTCCATAATTGTAGGCATGCGGGTTTGCAGCGTTTGTGTGTGCATAATTGTGGTGGTGTGACTATTGTGCAGGATTCCTGCTGAGCATTTGCAGGTGTTACACACACATAATTTTGCAGAATGTGCCCTCATCCGTAGACTTTGTGCATCTCCGTTTGCACAGCGGTGGTAAGATATGCACACATACATTGAGTCCATGCCAGTAATATCTACTGGTATTTATGTTTTCAGGTTTTCCTCGTGAATGTGCTTTTAATGTGCATGGGCTTGTTGCAGTGCTGCCAACAGTGTTAAAAATAACAGAGCAAGACTGAGTAAGTAAGTCATAAGTTTTGAGAAACTGATAGATTTTGGTTTCTTTTGACAACTTTCCCCTTTTCTTTCTTAGCTTGTCAGATTCATGTTTTAAATCTGATCTTTACAGCTTTGATGACAGAAGAGCAATGTTTTCATTGTAAAAGTAGATTTCTGATTGTGCAGTGATCAGTTTAAGGAGAGGCATGAAGAAGATAAGCAGGACCTGCATTAAATTTTGGGAGCTGGTAAAAAGGATTTCTGTTTCTGTTTGCAGAGTAAATAACTGGGCATGTGCTTGTAATAACAATACCATACACTCATGCTTTGTGCTTGCATGCATCCATAGGTTAGCTAAATGTTTATGTGTTTTTGCCTCATGCTGGTGTGTATAATGTGTCATTTTAGCCATATTAAAATTTAGTTTCTAGTCTAAATCAGACATTTAAGTACTTCATAGTGAGTAGAGAGAAGCTCTCAAAGCAAGGAAGTCATCCTGTCCTAAGACTCATCTCCTCTGTTGGTGGGGGCACTTTGGGCATGTATTTGGGCTGGCCATCTGATCTTGGGTATGCTGACTGCGTGTGCTCAGGATGCATGTTTGCCTGTGATTTATATTTGTGCTGGAGTTTATGTGGCAGCTCTGTTTCTCTGTGCAAAAGGCGTGCAGACACTCAGGCAATGTCTGTGTAGGTATATATCTGTGTGAAATGCAGTCAGCAGGAGTTTCTGCAGTATGAAATACTTCACTCATCGTTCAGCCTGGGTCACACAATTCTGCTATGCTCTGCTTACCTAAAATATTTCAGAGCAGCTTGGTACAGCATGAGGTTGAATGCCAGCGTTATAACTTAGCCTGATAACCTTTTCCCAGAGCTAAGCTCCCAGAAAGTCTTCATTTCAGGCAGTGCCGTACACATTTCTTGTTGCCCTGTTCCTGCCTGGCCCCGAAGGCATGAGCCAGCTGAGGAGAGGGAGCACGGTCTCATCAAGGGGCAGGGCCTTTTGAAGAGCACTGAGCATGTTCATTAGGGTACCAGCCTGCAGTCCCTGCCAGGAAATTTACCGTGATGAGGCAAAGTAGAATCACAACAGCATTGATCCGCCCAGAAGTGCTTTAATTTGGGGAACGTTGATGTGATATGTCTGTACTGAAGGATATGAAAACACAATGTCCTGTCATTTTGTGTAAAAATGTCATTTTCTCTCTGAAAACTGTTAACATTTCAGGTTTTAAGCTGGGATAAAATAAGAAGGTGAGATGTCAGAATTTTCTATTGGATAAATACTCTGAATTTTGCCTGGTTTTGCATTTACAGGTAGTCTCTGTATTTGAATAGGTGTATGAATATTCTACATTTAATGGGAGCGTTTGTGGTCCCAGTGTGAAAGCAGCGAACGCTTTCTGTGAACTGAATAAAAGGTATGAAATTAGAATGTGTCTAATTACATACCTCAGCACTTTCTAGTTTGTAAATATTCACGTTAGCATTTTAGGGATCAGATCCTAAGGAGATGAGGACTGGTGTAGGTCCTCTGACTTCAGCTGCCTCAGTTGATTCCTGCCAGGATGGACCGTGGCCTGGAAAACATGCTTACTATGAGAGATTAGAGGGGATCTGTTTGTTTCACTTGTAAAAGAGCTTAAGAAACAATTCAATCATGTTCTATAATTACTTACGTGAAGAGGAGATATCTGATATTACAGGGCTCTTTGGTCCAGCAGACAAAAGTATAACAAGATTTGACTGCCGAACCATTTAAACTTAATAAAAGGTACAGCTTTTAAATAAGGTTTTTTTTTAAGTGGATGTATTTAAGCTTTGGGAAACAGAAGGTAAGTTCTGCATCACCCTGAACCTTTAAAAGAAGACTGGCTGATTCCCTAAAGGATGTGAATCTGAGCTGTTGAGTCAGAAACCAAATTACTGGGGGAAGATTCGTAGCGCTGCTGCGCCAGTGAGGACTGGAGGGATCAGGCCACGATTATCAGATATAAAACCCCGGTAAGAGCCAAATGAGTCTTAGTAATTGGTTAACAATTATCTGATCAAGCTTATCTATTGCATCAAAGGAAGAACTGATTATCTCTTGCATCAAAGGAGGAGCTGCCCTCTCCCCACTGTGCGTGCATGCACACAGGGGACATGTGCATCCCTGCTATTTATTCTGGCCTGTGACGTGTGCTTGGTGTTCGCTGCCGGGAGCCTGGGGCATATTTTTCGGGGTGCTCCCATACACAGCGTGTCAGTGACAGGGAGTGGAGTGGAGATTTATGCAGTGCCTCCCGGGATCCCCAGCGGGGCCCCTCTGGTGAACTTTGGCTCCCCGGCTTGCTGCCAAGCATTAACTACAATACTCGCACTTGTTTTTAACAACAGCATGCAGGTTGTATTTCACCAATTGCTATTTCGGTTTGGGAGTTATGGCAGAAATGTCTCTGGGTTCTTGGCTGGTATAAGCAGAGCAGGAGATTTACTCTTATTGTGTAATGTCACCTTTCAGTCAGTGCTTGGGATGAAAATTATGGAGTGTCATTTGCTCTCTTTATTAAATTTCAAGGGCATGCACCTCTTGTGTGGGAGAAATATCTGGGGAGAAACTTGGCCTAATTCTGCCTAGAAGGGTAGCCTCATCTATTGAACACCTTTTAAAATATGAATTAGTCCTTTTTTTCTTTTCTTTTTGTCAGTAAGTTGGGGCCAGAGGCAGCAGCAGTTGCCATCTTCCAAACTGCTGCCTGTGATGATAGATGAGTTTGACCCTGGAAGCACAGAGAGATACTGGACTCAGCACAACACAGATGTTGCAATGCGGCCAAATTAAGCTTTAGTGGGAATGTGCAAGTTGGGTCTTAGTCAGAGTATCTCATGCCTGCCTGCTCGCTGAAAAGCAAGAGCAAAATATTAGCAGCTGACCTGGTGGGATATACACTTGCCCAAAATATTCTGTTACTGGCTGCAGATGAGCCAGCATCTGATCTGCTGTGTGACTTTCCCCACGATCTCACAGCTGTGGGGTGGGGAGGCAAAGGAGTCCTCCAAAAGAAATATTGATTTCTTCAACCTTCATTTCCCAATTCTCCATAAATCACAGCACAGGAGATAAACAAGAGATATTATGATGACAGGTCATGTTTATTTCTGGTTCAGTATACCACAGGAAACCAATCTGAACATTACGCTGCGAAAAATATTCCTGGGGGCTTTGGGGATAAAATAGAAGCAGGTTGCTTAATTAATTATTAAGATGGAGATTGTAACTGTGGTTATGACATGAATTGCCAGTCTACACAGCTAGAAATACCAACTGGCCAAAGTTATTCCTCTAAACCAGCACATCAATAAAACTTAACGAGGAAGTGTCTAGAGACCCCCAGCTATGGATGGTAAAAGCTGTCTCTAGGTAAAGGTCCTGTGCAACACTTTCAGTCTAAGAGCTGGAAAGAGAAAAAACCAGGAAATAGGCAAAGAGTCGAGTGGGGATACAAGGAAAACAGTATCAGGGAAAGATAAAAATTTCTCAAAAATGGCTTCATGTTGCAGGATGATAAGCATGAAATTTAGTAAAGATAGCAAAAAAGTGAAGTATGAAGGGATTAATATTCTTTAGTTTATTTATTGTATCAAGCTCTCTATAATCTTGAGATTGTAATCAGCATGTTCTTGATCTTAACATGATAGGATAAACCAGAATTAAGTTAAAGCAGACATATATGTCTTGCAGTCTTTCTTGCAAATAATTTTAATTTTTATCTAGCTGAAGATAAAGAAGAAGGAATATAGAGCCTGAGATTTTCCCTAGCAGAGTAGCCCAGTGTTGGGAATATCAGTCAGAACCTCCTGATAGGGTATAACTGAATTGCAACAGGAGGGCAGAGGGGATCTAAAAATTGCCTGGAAAAAAATTCTTCCTTGTCACCAACAAGGGGGACAGACTGTAGACAAATATAGTTTCTGGAGGGTGCAAGTTAAAACTAGATTGGATTGCCAAACACAAAACTCTGTTAGAGAGTGTGTAAATAAAAAAAAAACAAATGAGAATGTGCTAGCAGACATACAATTTTTTTTAGTATGACCTGTCTGTGATGTGACTTTGCCCCCCAGCATATGTGAAAATAAATCTCTCTGAAGGAGATTTAATCCTTATACACTCCTAACACTATTATGTACATTCCTCTTTCAAAAATACCCTCCTATTAAAGAAGCGAGTGTGTGTGGAGGGTAGATGTGTTTTCTGCTTGTACAATAAAAAAGTGTATCTGCTATAGGCATCAGGAAGGACATTTCTGCTCATGCTGCAGAAAATCAGAGTAGCTTTGAAGGTACCTTGCTTTGTTTTGTTTTGTTTTGTTTTTCTTTCTGCAAAAACATATGCGTGGATTAAAGCCATTACACAAACAGCAAAACTATTTCACATGAAAGTCCCAAATGCAAAATTGCTTCTCCTCCAGGTGAATAACAGCAGAATGTTTTACAGGTTTTAGTGTTTGTACAACTTCTTCTATTTCTCCCACAGAAAAATTTTTTGCTGTTTTTAATTTTGATCACTGAAAGCAAATACCATTGAGAATGTCAATGCTTTTGTTTCACTTTTTAGATTTTAATTTTGATTCATATGACTTTTTAGGACTATGTAAAATCAGAAAAACTAGTTTAAGAAGGAAAATAATTGAAACTGAAACTGCTAACATGCAACTTCATCAGCTTTGAAAAAGAGCAGCTAAATTGTAGATTTTTTCTTGTAAATTTCCCAGTGCCAGGAAGAATTTGAAGAGAAAGAAATAATGAAGAAAAATATATACAACAAGAAAAAAAGAAAAGTTGAGTAACATAAATACCAACAAAGTTTTAAATAGAATCCACTCTGTTGTAACTCATATTCCAATGGTTTGAAACATTTGGTCTGAAACATTTGGTCAGACATCAGGGGAAAAAAAAAAGCTTTTAAAGAAAATTCTGCTTCTAAGAAATAGTTATTTTTTGTGCAATGCAAATTTTCAGTAGAAATTTCTGACCGGCGAGAATTTAGTGTTATGTTTAAAACAGATAAGGCAAATCAAAAGATGACATTTTATTCCAAAATTTGTGTTTCAAAACCAGTACCCACCTAGACTCCAAAAGGGGAATGGATTGCGTGAGAATTGGGTTTGATTACTCTGGTACAGATTTTTTCATGGGCTCTTAAGACACCTCTGAGCGCGCAGCGATCCGATGTGGCCTGACGTGACGGCGCTCTCACATTATCCACTCCTGGGGAGCTTGCTCCACTGTTTTTCTTCTTTCTCCACTTTCTTCTTTCTCACTCTCCTGCCAGGTTTTCCCTTTCAGTCTTCCTTCTTGTGAGGTGGGTATGAAAAAGCTTAGTGTACAAAAACTCACATAATGATACTCTGAGGGCAAATTATGTCCTTGCTCTCCTAGGTAGCTCGGAGTTGCCTGGAAAATAGGAAAACAGTGCAGATTTAGGCTCTAACAGTAATTTTTATCGCTGCTATTAAGGAAATGGTTCTGGAGTCTCTACTTGGCAGGTCTCTTTTACATCCATCAGCAGTGCAGCATAACCGTACCATCAGCACTAAGTACAAATTCTCACACCCTGCCGGGGACTCAGAACAAGCCTCCCACAAATAGTTTTCCATTGCCATCCTGAATTCAGCATTAGCCAGTTCAGAGGCAATATATGGCTCCAGGAATAGGCTGTCATGTACAGTATGCACGAGACATCTCTCCCCTAATCTCATCTAATTGGCAGCAGGAGGGGCTGTCATTAGGCACAGAGTGTGAGAGGCATTACAGTCATTAGCGTTTTTGCAGGCTGTCAGAGGGAGGTCAAACATTTGGGGAGATTCAGACACCTTCCCTAGGAAGATTGCTGCACTCCTGAATTGCTGCTTCCACTAAGTGTATTCTTGCAGAGAATTACACATTTGCCCTAGTACTATGCTCATGAAAAAGTATGAGAAAACAGAGAGTTCTGGCTCAAAGAGATAATAGCTTTAGGCCATGTGGAAAATGCAGTATCTTTTAAATTTTTTAACACAGAAATCTAGTAAGTCAGGATTCACTCCTCTGCCTCTGAAATATAGATACTCCTGTGAAATAATGTTAGAAAATGCTAATTTCAGATAGATAAAAACATTTCATTTCAACACAATCTTTTAAAAATATTGACATATACACTGCAAAGAAAAACAATAGAGAAAGTAGATTCAAGGTCACACCCCAAGGCTTCATTCAGGGGAACCCTGGTCTTTTGATAGTATTGAATAGCTGTCTCCTCCAGCTTTATCTCTGAAGCAAAACATCCATGAAATCGTCGCAGACTTGTAAAACAATTCCACTGCAACAAAATTAATTCCCCAATGACAAACAGTTCTGCTAGACATCTTCAACAAGTGACAGTGCAATTTGAACCGTAGTTCTGGTACGCAGACGGGCATAAAATGCTGACTTGGCTTTTGAGAGAGGCCCCAGGACTGCAGAAAGTAATTTCCAGCAGGGAGCACGGTTTCTGTGTACTTAGTCAGAGAAGGTTTGTGTTTGTTCAGCGGGCAGAACTCCTGCCTGCAGGTCGAGGGGGTTGACACTGAGTTGCCCCCTGTGGCAGTACCGAGGACATTCTCCCTCAGGCCTGACCAGGGCCTGGAAGGTGCAATAGCCATGTCTGCTCTAGCTCGGGGCCATGGGTCATCTCCCTGTCTCCAGGGCACTGACAGCAGCACTGTTTGCAGATGTCCCTCCTGCTTCCCTGAGCGTCCTGCCCAGCCTGCGTCCCAGGTCACCCCAACCTCCCCGTCCTTGCCCCATGCGGCTTCTCTTCACCAGTCCCACAGAAAACTCCTTGTCGCTTCGGTTCTATTTAAGTGGAGACTGTCTCACCACAAACACCTCATTTATGCCTTTCCTTTCTCTGGGTAATTTAGAATTCATGCAGAGTTGTGGTTCGAGGAAAATCCAAGTCCAAGCAGAGTTCTTGGTCAGACTGTGGCTCAGGCAGGCAGTCTTCACTCAGCAGTAGCATTTCTTCTTCCAGGCCACGGCGCCTTCACAGAAGCAGAGAA
The DNA here is from genome assembly GCA_013398055.1 of Ifrita kowaldi. Taxonomy (NCBI): domain Eukaryota; kingdom Metazoa; phylum Chordata; class Aves; order Passeriformes; family Cinclosomatidae; genus Ifrita; species Ifrita kowaldi. The sequence continues at coordinate 73,278 of VZRS01005935.1, forward strand.
AAATGTGCTTTTCTGTGAACACAGCATTCCTCTGCCATGTTTTTGTTTGCACCAAGATCTTTCGTATCACAGGCTGTGAACAGAAATGGCCACGAAGTTCAGCTTGCTACCAGTAAAGGTTTGCAGCTGCTCATGCTTCTCCCTCATCCTACTGCCAGGAGTTCCTTTAGGGCTCTGTGCTGTACAGACAAGACAGCAGTAGATGAAAAGTCACTGCAGGTACCAAGATATTACTGAAGAGGGATAAGCTGTAAAACTTTCCCTGATGATCCAGTTCCCTGGAGCACAAGCAGGTGATGGTGCTAGAGCAGATAATGTGGGCTGGAGCCATCATGGGAAATAGCTCTGCTCTTGTCAGTGTTACAAAATTAGTCTGCAGATGATAATAACAACAACAACAGCAATTGGTGTTGAGAGAGATCTCATCTTGGACAAATGCTGTCACACTGTGACTGTAGGATGCCACAGCACGGCATTGCAGGCAGAAGCAACGGGAGTGCTAAGAAAACACAGTGAATGTACAGTTGGTGTATTTGCAGTGCAAGACATCTGAAACAGGTGAGCAGTGGGGGACTGGCATTATTCCATACCAACCCTCCCAATGCCATTCCCCTAACATGGAAGTAATAGAGACAAAGTACCACTGAGTTCCTCGTCCCTGATCAGTTTGCCTCCAAAAATACCTCCCACAAAATTCCCCAAGCATGGCAGGCAAGGATGACTTTAGCATATAAACTTCCAGCTTTTTTCTCTCCATTCTTTGCCTCTTTTCAGGTGAATTTTTAAATAAATCACGAAGTGCTGCTTGGCCAGCACATGTGGGTAGTTAGCTAGGACATCAGCCATAGGTGATGAGTGCCATGCTGAAGATAAAATAGATGGATGTTTCCCCTGGTGCTGGATAGCAAAACATTTTCCTGACACTCCTCATTAAAATCTCAAAAATAGTTAAAGAGGTGTATTAATGATGGGGCAAAAAAGGCACAAGTAGTGCTCATTGGAAAGGAAGCTATCTAATTATCAGAGTGCCCACAAAGGCTGGTGGCTGCCCTGGGAGGTGTGGCAGGTGCATAAGGCTCTGCTGCAGATGTCCTTCAAACAGGCCAGGGGCATGGTTCCCACACTCGCTTTACAAACAGGCACTGAGCCAGCCCCGCCTCCTCCCTACAGAACAGGAACTGCCCTGTCCTTTTCCTCGGATCCCATCAACTGTTAGCCCTGGTTTCTTTGTCTGGCTGCTTGTGAGGGTGCACAGACACACAGAGTTGCACAAGGAGGGGCACGGGATGGAGAGCAGATTTAGCAGCTGGCAATGGGGCAGCTGTTTTTGCAGCAGTGCAAAACCTATTACCTAAAGAATTACCTAAAGAATCAAGAGCAGGTTGATGGGACCATTCCAGGCAACAGCTAAACCTGAGACACAGTAATCAGGGAAGGTGTTTGTGGGGGGCCTGCTTCGTCCTCCATGCTGTAAACATCTTCCCGCTTCTGTGCTCCTGCTGTACCTTTTACATCTCTCTGGAGCTAGTCGGGTCCCACGGTGTTTAAACACCGTAATACTGATGTTACAGCAGGGCTAGCTGTGTGAACCAGCCTCCAGAGGGATCAGGTAAGCACCAAGACAGGAGTAGGTGACAAGGTGTTGGGACTGGAGCAGCCAGGAAAGGGAGCTAGGGCCCAGGACATGAATGTCTTTCAGGAGCAGCTAGACGGACTGACCTGGTCATAACATGAAGCTGCCTAAATCCCTGATCTCCTATGTTTTGCATGGGAAATCCTACTTTTGATTAAGGTCTTTCTCCATTCACTGATATGCTGAACAGCTTCCAGTGTTGCCTATCTCCAGCTCTCTTGGCTCCAGAGGAAATGAGGGTGGCATTCCTTTTCACTGCTGTGTCTGCACAGAGAGAAAAACAGCTACTGGGGATGATGTAGGTGAAGTTGATACCTTGTGAGGCAGGGGAATGGAGAAGATGATCTCTGGAGGTCCTTTTCGGGACAATTTTCTGGAATTCTCTGGTTGTGCAGGGTGAAATGATGAGCTGAGAATAAAAGACCTTGAGTCTATCCTGGTCTTTGATGTCTATGAAATTGCAAACAGTTTTCATGTGTGGGAAGTGACCTACTGACAGCAGTGCATTGTGTAGCTTAAAGTGTCTGGCAGAAAGCATTTTAACAAATATCCTACTTCAAGAATTGTTTTAAACAGCCAAAAACGGTATATTTTAATCCCAAAAAATAATTACAATTAGATGAAGTAACATGTGAGTAGCAAAACCAGTTCTCTTTTTAAAAAGTATCCATTATAAAATTTTTTCTTTAAAAGACACACATTATTGCATTGTACAGTGTACTTTTCCTGTGTGGCACAAAGCACCAGGATAGGTGAGAAAGGCAGTACAAGTACATGGTGTTAAAAGGTTGCCCAGAGGCTTCAGTGCAGTACAGAGTTGCTCTCATCCAAGATTAGCAAATTCTGTTCAACTCTCAGTTCCTAGCTGCTTATCATGGTTATAGCATGCAGCTGGAGAGGTTGGAGGAGGGAGAATCAGGGGAGCCGGAATAGGACTTTGTGCTGATCCAGACCCATTTTGTAACCTGAAAAATATCCTGAAGAACAGCAATTCCCCTTAGGTGCCCTGATGATCTTAGCTGGCCGTTTATGGTGGATGCCAAGGTAGACGTGGAGCTGGAGGTGAGATCTTCCTCTGCATCTGGATCAGGAAAGGAAATAGGCAACTCCCTGCTTAAGGCTAGGATTTCTGAGAACATGCCTGAATGTGAGGTTGGCCCTGATTTGATTATTTCAGCACAGTTAAATTGGTGGAGCATTCTATGGCTGTGGATGCTGTTACTCCAGTACAACTATATCATATGTCGTAGTTTATATCACAGTTGTACAGCTTGTCCTTGTACAACACATGGTCAGTGGTGTAAGGCATTGGTGTAACTATCTGCTCTTTAGGGACCATATCTCAGCTGTTATAAAGTCTGTTTGGTGCAGAAGGACAGAAAAGTGCCAGGAGGCAGGACATTGTACTGGATCTCATTTCTCCTGCTGAAGAAGTCAGCACAGAGCTGGGGAAGTGACAAGGTAACCAAGAAACAGATGTACTGGAGATTACTGCATCGTATTATTCCTGTAGATTCTGTTGGTCCTTGGCAGCTGGTAAATAATAAAGAGCATTTATCCTGCTGATATAAATCAGAGCAGAAAAGAGCCCCAGGATTCCTCCAGAATATGCTGTGTGCTCCTATGGGAATCTGTCCCAGCATTGCTTTCATTTGAATCCTCCTTTGTTTATTTTGCAAAACAGAAAAGTTATTCTGAAGGACTTTTGGCTTCTCCAACCCCTGGCTTGGATATTCCAGCTTCCAATGAAAATCAGACACCCTCTGGCTCCAGACTAGTAACTCCCCACTGTTTTCCCTAACCACTAAGAGGTCTAGCATGTACAATTTTGAACTGAGTATCTAAACACAAAGAAATTTAAAATACTGTGACAGACTACAAGTTGTGTTTTTTTAATCACGGTTATAATTTTTGTATCCTGTTACTCATTAGATGCGTGGAAACTTCCATTTAGGCTTCAAGAAAAGAGTTAAAAATTATTAAGTGTAATGGGTTTCCACATAGCATGTAAGACATTTGAACTCAACTGGCAATAAAAAGCAAGACGAAGTACTTTTTAGACTGGCAACTATTGTCATTGTGGGCCAAAACCCAAGGCACTGAATTACCAATGAGAATAAATTTGTGGATCAGCAAAACATCTCTTCCACTGACCTCCAAAGTGATGTAGATTAAAATGAGATCAACAGGGAATACTTTGCAGAGGACATCTAATTTGTTCAGTGAGAAAAGAACAGTATTGGGAACTTAGAAAGAAAAAAGAAAGAAAAAGAAAACATCTAGATTTCTCAAGTAAACATGTGCCAGAAACCAGAGGAGATGCAACCCTGACTTTCTGATTCACCTGTATGTCTGACACATCCCTGCCTGTCTGGAGCCTCTTAGTGCTGCTGCTTGCCAGGACTGAAATTTTTAAAAAAGGACAGATAAGTCAGAGGAAGAGACTGCAAAACCAGGGAATGGCAAGGAGAAGCTGTAGCCACACAGTTTCCTTTTCATCCTGTTTCAGGATATTTTTGGGTCAGTCTCCTTCCACTCAATGGAAAGAGGAGCTGTCAAAGCAGAGGAAATGCCCCAGCCATTTCAGTCTGGTGGTGGTGTTGTCCAACCATTCTGTGCTCTTTTTGACACCCTAGGACAAAGGTATCCTGCAGATAATTGAATTCAGAGGTAACTTTTCTTTCCTCTGGCCAGAGTACAGTCAGACTCAAGTTTCCTTATGAGTGTGGTCCTTTTTGACATCTCTTTCAATGTAAAAAACCCTCAAATTTCTAGTCAGGCAGAGGCACAAATCCATTGAGTGTCTCCACACAAACCACTCTGTGTCAGCAATTCATGTGACTGCTAGAGAAAAATCACTTTCCCTTCCAATTTAAAATCTCACTTGTGTTAGCTGCACTTCTTTACGTACAGTTAATTAATATCTTGAATTCAGGTTGACTAAGACTCATTTTCCAATTCTTTGGGAGAGCATCACCATTCTTCTGGTCACTCAGAGTCCATCTGGGCGGAGCTCATGACTCGTGAATCCCATTCAGACCACATACACACTTTGCACAGTGAGATGGCGATTTGAGCTTCCATGTACAGAGGAAAACTCATGCCAATTCTGTCAGTTTGCATTTCTGTGTTCACAGACTGCCCGTGATCGTGTTGCTTTTTGTTTGCAACCTTCCCCTGCTTCCTCTGTACCTCCTGCATTAAATTATAGAATCATTAAGGTCGGAAAGGACCTCCAAGATCATCCAGTCCAACTTTTGACCAATTGCCGCCGTATCAACTAAACCACAGCACTAAGTGCTATGTCCGGTCATTTCTTGAACACTTTCAAGGATGATGACTTCACCACCTCCCTGGGCAGCCTGTTCCAATGCCTAACAACCCTTTCTGTGAAGAAATTCCTCCTGATGTCCAACCTGAACCTCTCCTGGCTCAGCTTGAAGCCATTTCCCCTTCCCCTTGATGGTTGCTGGGAACAGAGACCAACCCCCACCTGGCTACAGCCTCTCTTCAGGCAGTTGTGAGAGCAATAAAGTCCCCCCGAGCCTCCTTTTCTCCAGGATAAACAACCCCAACTCCCTCAGCCCCTCTTCACAGGACTTATGCTGCAGATCCTTCACCATTTTTGTTGTTCTTCTCTGGACTCACTCCAGCTCCTCGGTGTCTTTCTTGCAGTGAGGGGCCCAGAACTGGACACAGCACTCGAGGTGTGGCCTCAGCAGTGCTGAGTACAGGGGGACAATCACTGCCCTGGCCCTGCTGGCCACACTGTTGCTGATACAGGCCAGGTGCCATTGGCCTTCTTGGCCACCTGGGCACTGCTGGCTCATGTTCAGCTGCTGTCAACCAGCACCCCCAGGTCCTTTTCCTCTGGGCAGTTTCCCAGCCACTCTGCCCCAGCCTGTAGTGCTGCCTCGGGTTGGAACTGGTCTATCCTTTCTAGCTGTCTGCAGTCAGTTCTTATGCTACTAATAATCTCTCATTTACTTGGAAGGTATTGGATCTTTGGCCAGACTATAGTGCCATACTATAGTGCCATACTATAGTGCCTGCATGTTATATTTTCAGATCTAATGACCACATTTTCTCCTTTTTTACCCCTCATTCCTGGAGGCGTTCCCTGTAATAGGAGACAAAATCTGCTCCACCAGTCTCTTTCAGGCTTCACTGGCTGGAAAAACTTTGACGGAAGTGTTTTTGTGGTTGCTGGCATGTGCCAGTTCACTGCAACTGGAAGGTTGTGCAAGTCCCGTGAGGGCTAGCCCGCCAGGAGAACGTGCCCAGCAGGGGCTCCGTGCCCCTTCTCACTTAGCATTGCAACAGTTCCGGTTTTTGTTCTGGCTGGACTGTCACCAAGTGCTGAGATGCAAATTCCTCTGCAAATAAAATGCCTCTCTTGGCTCAGTTCTCTTTCCAATTGTTTTCCTTCCAGTGATGCCCACAGTGACAATGGTTAGGTTGCAGCCCATCGTGCTGACCAGGGCTGTCTCTCTGTGTCTGTGTGCTCATTCATCTGTCTGTAGCTGCCCATTGTGTTTTGCCTTATGATCACTTTGAGGAGTGGAACTATGTTTTCCTTTGTCCTCAGACCTATGGGACTTCGGTTGAGAAACAGACATCTTATGTCCTATGGTAACACAAGCAAGAAACAATGGGATGGGTTTTTTTCAGTAAGAGGACAAATGTTAAGTCCTTACTCAGGCAAACCTCCATTAGCTTTAGTGCAGCTGAATGCTCTTTGAGTAGAAACACACGAAGAAGTTAAGTATTTGGTGGCAAGAGAAAATAAATAAAAATGCACACTGTCCTCAGCCTTCTGCATATTGAAAACCTTGCAATCTCCACACTGGGATAATGAAGACACCTTTCTTAGCACATTGTAAGCTTCAGTCAGACACAGAGGTGGTCTGCTCGTGGGCAGTAAGTAGAAATAAACTGCATCATTTCAGTTGTGGATTGTACAAGGTGTATACCAGGGCAGTATGTCCTGATGCACCTTCTGCCCGGTCACAAGATGAACCAGGCTGTCGGTCTTCTATGTTCTCTGGAGCAGGAAATGAGAGCGATAGATAATGTCAATCCTTAAAAATAAAATGAGCAGTGAAGGGGAGTGGTATGCCTACCACTGCCCAAAATGCCCGTGGGAAATTCTCACCGGCATCTGCTGCCCCTTAGGCTGTGCCTTGGCTTTGTCCATGAGGGCCTAGATGGTTCGGGGAAGCTGTGTCAGGGTGTGTGCCAAAAGTTAATGTTATAGATGATCGTTGACTAACCCTTGAGCCCTACTTAAATTGTTAGCAGACATACAGTTTATATACCAGAAGTACATAAATAAAAAAGGTGAGGATTCAAAAGAAAAATGCAAATGCACAGGCAGGAAGTGTGCATAAAAACCCAAACACCATAGATAGGAGCCTGGATAAATGGATTAATTAAAGGACTGGTTTTGAAAATCGTAGTGTCCTCATGCCCTGTCCAAGATACGAATGCAGCTCTCCTAGGTGCTTCGTAAATCACTAGTATTGGATGTCCCTTGTTTGTGACATCTAACTGTCTAATTACTTTATAAACTTTACGAAAGGGATAAGAAGCAGAGAGATAAATGAGCAATTTAAAAGTAAACCCAGTTATGCTCAGTTTTGTGTATAAACACATTCATGCTTTTCTTTTTTGAGAAACTTTGAGAATGAATGGATATCTCATTAGACACCTTTAGAATTCTTTTTCAAAAGCAGCTAAGATTAAAAGAACTGTGGCAGTATGAGTCTAAGGAAGCAATTCCGTAATTTTGGAATCTGGGACCTATTCATGAAGACGTGTCTCAGTGACTTGAGAATGCAGATGATCTCCCTTAAAGCTTTAAAGCTTACCCTGAAAGTGCTGCTTTTATTTCATGTATCCCTGAAACAGGCAATGGGGTACAAATTCAGTGGTTGGCAAGGTTAATATAGGTCAGTATAATTCATCCTTAAGTGTTGATCAGCAGCATAGTTACAAAAGAAAGAATTTGCTTTCAGCGTTTGCATGTAGAAGGAAACTTAAAGTTAGATTTAATTCAAGTTTACCAGAAGGTGGAGCTGGATAGTAAATCTAAACAATAGCTTGAAATTAATACATTCCAGGGATTATTCCAGTACAGAAAAATGAATGTTGTTGATGTGCCAGTTGTTTCCATGCACTGCAATTCATATATTGCAACTGCTAGAAGTTGGCACCTATTACCTGGACAGAACTCAAATGATCAGAGTAGCCACAAAAGTGTTCATTAATGATACAGTGGTGACATGAAAAAAGACTGCAGAAGTATGGTTTGGAAATAAGTAAAATGAAATGCTAATTTTAACTCCAATCCTCCAAAGTGTTGAAGTATATGCATATACAGGTAAAGACCACAAAGTCTTAAACTGGGGCTGCAGGGAAAGTAAATGTCAGACACTGAAACACATATGTCAAGATAAATAGCCTTATCAGACTTACCATGGGCTATCTCTTAAAATTATATCCCAGTATATTTCACATTTCCGTACTCCTATCCCCTGTAGATTGCCGTATTTCTGTACAAATATTTCTTTGAGCAGATGAGGCAGATATTTAACTTCATCTTTTTCTCCTGATTAATGAAAAATCTCTTTGAAAGAGCATCCTTCACTTTGGATGGCCAGACTGCCTTTGCAGGACCTTCCCAAAGGTAGGCTTATTGAGTCTTACAAACTGCTCTTGCTGCAGGCATTCTAGTAGAGCCTGGAGGTGGGGCTGTGATGACGTGAAAGACCCATCTTCCTTTTGGAGTTGTATTTCCCCAGTGGAAAGCTTTATTTTTGCCTGAATTGCTAATCTTTTGCCAATCTCTCAGTATCAAACTCAGCTTGGGAAGAGTTCAGCTGGAGTATTTGCCACAGGTCAGGACCAAATGTGTTGAACTCTTGGGTTTGTCAGTGAAATATCGTTTGAACTGGTTTGAGGGGCAGGTGCACGCTCTGGCTGCCTCCTTTTGGAAAGATTTCCTTAACCACGCACTATTGCCCAGTGGTGCTGGACATCAGAGCAGCCCATGATGTGCCCCTTTGTTAGTGATACTTGCAGTGATGTGTACTACTGCCCATCAAAGGTAACAGGTAAACACCAGCATCAACCACAAATAAAGCCCAGAGTGAGTAGGACTGCAGGTGAGATGACTTTGAGGTGTCCTCACAATGGTCCTATGCTCTTTCTTGGGCTCATCTGCAGATCACAATGAAAGCCAGTTTGGGTCAGGAGATACCTGGAAAATAATAAAGAATTGGCACGAGGCTCAGGGCCCACATTCACTCTGTTTTGACTGCAGTCCATCTCAGAATAAAGAACTGCAAAAAACAGGCAAAATATGTTTGCAGAGGTTGTTCAGAAAAGTGATTTTCCACAGGCAGGAGGAATATGGTAAACCTTTTCAGGGGAAGAAATAATAAATACAGAGCTCCATTGTGTTCCATCATAACTGACACGAGGCTCATATGATTAATGATTAATGCCAGCCCACTAAAGCCCTCCCAAATATGCCTCCCAAAGAAGGAAGAAGGCAGAGGGTTTAGGTCTTCAGCTGAGGTATCAGAATTAATTTAAATATGATTGTATCTCACATGCTTGGTCTTAATTGTCTCCTCCTGAAAATTCAATACCTGCATTCATGCTCCTGGGCTCCAGGGATTCCAGAGCACCACACTGTCCCCACTGAAAGGAAATGAAAAATCGGCTGATGCTAACCAGACCCCTTCAGCAACTTTACCCATTTTAGTGCTGTATCCTGCAGAGTGATTAATGATTTTTTTCCTTCTACATCTAACAGCAAAGAAAGAAGGACAGAAAGAATGTGTACTGTTGCTCACCTTCTAGCCAACAGACTACAAAGGCATAGCTTGCCAGGATATTCACTTTCCTCCTGAGTGTGATTTATTTTTCATGTGTATCTGACGTTGCCTCTTCCTTGGATGTGGTTGGAACCTGCAGCATCTTATCAGCAAAAGGTTTGGCTCACTCTTGTATGTGACTAGCATTGTGCTTTCTTTGGGCCTTTTTAAAACTGCAACCTGAACCTGTTCACCAAGCCTTTATTAACATGTGTTTTATGGTACAGGTGTAATAATTAATCCAAATGGTTAGCAGATGTGGCTGTCTATCTCTGGGCATATCAGTTCCTGCACACCACCCCTTAATCAAGCGGTGCCCAAGCAATGCCAAAGTAAATGAAAGAAAATAAATTCCACCGAGATATTTATGAGGGCCACCTGGATAGGGAAATACCTTGGCCTTTGCTGGTCCCCTGCTCCAGGTGGCTACAAAAGACTGAAGTCCCTCACTATATAGGAGTCAAATCAATCTTGCAGGGAGCTGAAAATGAAAAGCTGTGCTTGGCTCCCTAGTTTAACAATAATGAAATTTTTTACATGTGCTCTAAGGAAGTCTTCCCATTTCACCTTATTTATTTGAAATTTCCCTTCTTTTTACCAGTGCCAGCACCTGATGGACTTCACATAATTCAGATTGCTGGTTCCTGCCTCTGTTTCTGGCAAGCCAAAGCTAAGGATCTTCTTTGTGTTATCAGCTGAACTCCTGGTGTTGCTTTGCAAATCACGAAGGGAGACACCAGATTTTTACATTCCTGCCATTTCCACATTTCTTTTTTCAATTTATAGTCTTCACATGGGTAATTCCTGGAAGATTTTCATCACATTCAGCTTCTGCTGGGACAAAAGACTTTGCCTGTGAAGGGGTGGTTGTTCCAGCTGCCTGAGGAAGAGCCCGTCCCTGGTGGAAGCTGCAGCCTCAGCCTCCTTACAGCATCATGCCAAAATGCACCTCCCACCCCATGGGAAATTTCCACACACCTGCTGCTCCACATCCAGATGCTACACTCCACCAACCACCCCGAGAACCCTATGGATGAAAACCCAGTGTCCTGGGCTACATCAAAAGCAGCGTGGCCAGCAGGCTGAGGTGGGTGATTCTGCCTCTCTACTTTGCACTTGCGAGAACATAACTGGAGTAGCGCACCCAGCTCTGTGATCATCAGCTCAGGAAAGGCATGGACCTGCTGGAATGAGTCCAGAGGGGAGCCACAAAGATGGGTATTGGGATTGGTGTCCCTGCTGTGACAAGGGGGTTGGAACTAGATGACCTTGAAGTGCCCTCCCACCCCAAGCCTTAGGTGGTTCCCTGGGGTGGGGTGATAGGTTGACCCCAGCTGGATGTCAGATGCCCTCCAAAGCCACTATGTCACTCACTCCTCAGCTGGACAGGGGAGAGAGGATACAATGGAAGGTTCGTGGACTGAGATAAGGACAGGGAGAGACCACCCACCGATTACCATCACAGGGAAAACATACTTCATTTAGGGAAGTTCGTTTAGTTAACTACTAACCAAATCGGAGTAGGATAACAAGAAATAAAACCAAATCTTAAGAACACCTTCTCCCCACTGCTTCCCTCTTCCCAGATTTTGTTTTACTTCTGTTTTTCTCTGCCTCCTCCCTAACAGCGGCTCAGAAAAATGGGGAGTAGGGATTGAGGCTACAGAATCATAGACTGGTGGGAGTTGAAAGGGACCTTAAAGATAATTTAGTTCCAACTCCACTGCCATGGGCAGGGACACCTTCCACTACACCAAGCTGCTCAGAACCCCATCCAGCCTGACCTTGAACACTTTGAGGGATGGGGCAGCCACGATGTCTCATCCAGGGATGGGAAGTTCTCAGCCTCTGTGGGCAGGTCGGTCCGTCACACACTGTTCTCTGCTGCTCCTTCTTCCTCAGGGGGAAGACTCCTCACACTCCACCCTTGCTCCAGTGTGGGGTTCCTTTCATTGGGGACAGTTCTCCACAAACTTCTCCAGTGTGAGAAGTGCTCCTGTTGCCTTAGGTTTTAACTTTTATATTTTTTCAGATCCTGTACTACTTAGTTTGTAACTCTGAAACTTCACATAGCCTGTTAGCGGCTGTTCTGTCATGCTGGTTAGACATAACAAACCCTCTCTAGGTTTGCACTTCAAGGACACCTTGTTGTCCCAGGCCCCAAAATATGTAAACTAAGGCCTCTGAAGGTGGGGGAAAACTTTGGGTAATTACTTCATTGCCTGAAATTGTAATTGGAGAATTAACCCTGATATGCAAATGAACCAAACTTATAAAAGTGTGAAGAACCCATGACCCAGGGTCCATCTTGGGGGGAGACTCTTGACTGCCCAGGGTGTACCTTTGAAGGCCCTTCAAATAAATACCTGCTTTTATTCTCTTAATCTTGTCTAGCCTCTTGTTTCAGGTAGCCACTCCAAGGCATCACTCCAGCTTGGGTGCTTTCCACAGGGTGCCATCCCATCAGGAACAGAATGCTCCAGCATGGGTGCCCCTCGGTGTCCAGGTCCTACCGACAAACCTGGTCCAGTGGAGGCTCTTCTCTCCACTGGATTCTCTGTGAATGAGACGCAATCAATGCTGGGAAAAAGCTGTGCATGACAGAAGAAATCACCTGACATCCTTATCAATAGCTGCAAGTCCTTTTTATCCACATAACAAAAAAATTGAAGTTACCAGTGCAGCTAGTTCTATCACAGGCATTGATTAATGCTTAACAACTATGATGCCAGGGCTCACAGGTAAAATTGTGTGCCAAATATAATATATAAATACATCAAAGCTGATAATGGGCATGTGCCTTGCACTTTGAACATGGGAACTCCTTTCCTAATCAACATATGTAGGAGAAAAGTTTCCTTTCGGTTGCTTCTTATCTGTCTGGCAAGTTTTGCCTAATAAGCCTGTATATTGGCTGCTGCCATAGATGAAAAGATGAAACAGGTGGATCATTGGAGTGAAGCTTGGTGCACTGATCATCCCTATGCAGTTTAAATATTTGTTGAAAACTTACAGGCAAACACAAGGGGTATTAAAACCTTTTTCAGTTTGAACTATTACTGCTTGAATTTCCGCACTATTCAGTCATGCTAGAGAGAAATTACTGAACAAAACCAAGCACATGATTCATGATTAAATCCGTGAGACCTACGAGCTATCAGCTTTCCATTAAGCAGTCTGAAACTCTATGCCAAGAAGTGTCACAGTCTGCTTAGAACAGCAGTGGGGCCAGCCTCAACCAAATGGCAGCAGCAAAAAACTCCCAAACTATGCTGATTTCGTAACGTATCTCCCCATATTTTCATCCCCGCCATACAAGGTCTGAATGCTGGAATGAATTGTCTTTGATAACATGGAGGTTAATAGCCCCAGGAGTCTGGAGTCTCCACTTTTCTTCTTAAAGAGGTTTTGGAATATGGATGTGCACAGAAGTGTGCTAAATGGATTATGCTTCCATTATTTTAACTTGTTTATTTGCAACATGAGTACAGCATGAAGTAAACACCTGGGAAGTTTCAACTGGAAATGTTCAGATGTTCTTTGGTTATGAAGGCACAAAAATAGCGTCTTTTTAGAACAAGCACATAAAAAAACCCAAACAACCACCAATTCAGAAAAGCCATATGTTGTGTAACATGAAAACTGACGTTTTCCTTGCGGCTTCCAAAAATATCCACTTCTGCACTGAGACTAATGCCTGCTACAGTTTAGCCAAAACAGGGTCAAAGCAGGTGGTTTAAGATTAAAGTCCCATATCAAATCAACTGTGATATTTGATATCTGGTAAACACTGTCCAGGGCAAGTTGAATAAGAGCCCTTATTATACACAACAGATTGGAGTAAATAAAAAGTGCGAGACAAACAAAACATCCCCTCTCTGTAATGAAGCGTTCCCTCCACCACCCAGTCTCAAGGGAAGAAAAAGAAAAGGAAGACCAGCGGTCAGATGAAATACTTTATTGTGAAGGAAGCATGTGTCTGGCAGCTTCAGACATGCACATGAAAAGTAGACTGTTGGAACCAAAGGGTTTCTCCATATGTTGAACTCTGAGTCTCCCATTTCTTCCAGAAATGATTAGCTAAGGATATTTTCCACTTTTCAGTCAAAGAGAAAACAAAATACTGCAGGGAGACGTTAGAAGTTCCACTGGGAAATGTACATCTTCTTATCTCTCTCTACGAGTATCCCTTCCAATCTTTCCTCTCCACCTGCCCCAGACCCTGGGCTGCTAAGCCAAGTTTCATGAGGATTATAGTTTCCTGAGCCTTCCTGTTGATCATTTATGATTACTGGCATGAGACTGCCTTTTTTTTTCTTGTGCAACGTCCTCAGGAACCTGAGATTTATTTAAAAGCTATGTCAGTGGCTCAGAAAACTCCTCAGCCAATTCTTTCAAAACTCCTCACTGCAGTGGATATCTGTTCTTTGGTACCCTGAGGACAAGGCATGGATTTTGGAGGTAAGACACTTGTCACAAAAGCAATGTGTGCAGCTCAGACGAGGTCTGTCTCTCATCTGTATTGATGGGGGAATACACACAAGTCACGCAGTGTCATCAAAATTTGTATCTTCCCTCCCTTCACAAAGCTGTCAGTATTGCCTCCCTTGCTTGTTCCTGCACTTCTGAGAAGAGGAGGAGGATGGCTGAAGATGTGGTTGGACACTTTGTTGGTTGCTGTGTTCCCAGATTTCTACCTGTTTGTTAGTTTTTTCCTAGGCCCTGCTTTTGCTGTTTTTGCTCCCCCTTCATTCATCTATGTGAAATACACTCTGCAGAAAAGAGGAGAGGGATGGTTCTGTCTCTGGTCACCGGAATCACCAGGCATGCTGGTCCTTAAGCACCAGTGCAGATGTTCCAGACTGCTGAAGCTTTGTGCTCTGCATGAAAGATGGAAATTATGCAAAAGACCCTCCTCGGCCAAAGGACCACAGTAGAAAGCCTTAAAGATGAAAGGGAGAAGTTTGGACTCTGAAAACAGGGGCTGCAAATTCTGGCAATCTTTAAAAATCTAAAATATGTGCATATATGTGGAAAAGCTTTTTGACAATACTATTTACAAAGGGCAATGTAGAGTGACTGAAATAAGCAGATGACTGTCTAAAACTGGTAGATAAAATAGTGGAGGCTGACACAGAGCTTCTGGAATCAAAAATTAGTGTGTTCAAAGTGGATTTATGTAAAATAGGTCTTGTGCAAGCAGCCTGAGATACTGGGGAGATCAGGTTCTAAATAAAGAGGATAAAGATTAGTATGTCAATAAAATAACCTTTAGTAAGGAATTTCATTTGATGTCACTATGTGTTTTCCCTCAGAAACTAGCCTAATAAAAATTAATGCAACTTATGTTAAATATTTTAAAAATTAAACGATAAATTTGAAATACTATAAATCTGGAATCTTTGTTAAACAACTGAGGTTTATCTGGAGCCCCGCATGGTTCAGTTTTCAGAATTAAACTATTTAGTCTCAGTATCAGTGTCCAAGGAAAAAACAAGCAGTTACCATTGACAAAGACTGGATATGACACAAATATTATGGAGTGGGAGAAAAAAAAAAAAGGCAGGAAGATAAAATAGTGATGCAGACCAGATTGCCTGGTGAAACAGATGCAAGCAACATATTAGGAAGTAAAGGCACTCTTCTGAATAAAAAAAAAAGAACAAAGCCACACAGACAGAATATACTTTGTGTGCTCTGGATGGTACTTGGGAGCACAGCAGATACACAGGCCACTAGAGGTTCCCTGAAGACCCCCAGAAAGGATTCCAGAGGTGAACTGGAAATGAGAAAATAGTATACAGGTATGGTATTTGGTGACAATGTGGCCATAACATCTCTGTTCACCAGTGTCCACAATCCAAGCTGGACAGTGAATAGCAGAAAGAGTCTCATAGGAGAATCTAGGGGATGGTTAAAAGGCTAGAAATCTTGCACCAGAGCAGAAGACTACAAAAGAGCTCAGTTTCTTGAAGAATTTTATAAAGATGACTTTCCATATCTCTCCACATTGAGAACTTTTTTTTGTTTTGTTTGGGTTTGGGGTTTTTTGTCTGTTGGATAAAGACATCAGAGCATCCAATGTCTGGAAATACAAATATGGGAACTTCAGACCAAAAATAAGACACACATGTTTTTACCAGAGAGGGACAGCTAATCATCAAAGGGATAGATGTGGTGGCTATACAAGGTTCTCTATCACTGGCACTTTGAAAATAAAGATTGAGTGGTTCTCTCAAACATATGTGCCTTGCTTCCAGAAGAAAGTAATTCGGGGGGGTAGCGGTCTGTCCTGTGCTCTCCTGGAGGTCAGGATCGACATGCAGGCTGCTCCCCTCTGGCTTTATAAACCTTGAATCTGTTCTGTAATTCTTTCACAGGGAGGTCTATTCTTTTGGGCTTTGCTTTTCCTATTGAATTGAAATTAGACATGATTGCATTTGTAGCATTAATTCTCCCAGACAACCAATAAATCAGACACATATTTTGCCTGGGATGTTTAGTTCACTTCAGCCACAAAAAAACTAAGGAGGAACTTGGACTGGACACAGGGAGGAAGAGATAGCTTTATGGGCTGTGATGAGATGACCTCATCCAACATTGCCTTCCTTAGATGTCAAAGCCCTAATTGTTTGGGATTGTTGTTCTCTATTTGTTGTTTGCTTGTTTTCTTTTAATTGAGGCTAAACTTAAAAACAGAGTGAAAATTCACAATGGAGCCAAATAGAGCGAAAAGTGACAATGGAGCCAAAGCAGGATGAGCATTCTTTTTTTCTTTTTTTCCCTTGGAATTATCCCAGGATTTTAACTTCAAGTGGGTTTAATCTAAGGACTCCAACCTCCCCGTAGCCACATGTTGAATCAATTGAAAAGCAACCAACAGGTAAATATCTCTAGCACGGCACTGCTAATAATGTAGCAGACCTTCAGCAGAAGAGGAAACCCTTTTGACCCCTCTTGTGAAAGCTTTTCTGTGGCCTCGAGTTTGGTTGATTTTTTTGTTAAACTGTCATTACAAATGCAAGAAGCACACACCTGCAAGAAGCTGATAACTCTACATACATCAACAAGGAGGGAAAGCAGAGGCAAATAGGTTTTATTTGGCTTTAACGGAGCACCAGGGAGAAATACACAGAGAAATTGACTGACAAGGGCTTCAGTAGAAAACCATCAGCTCGTAATGTGAGAAAGTGCTTGCAAATGAACAAACAGCCCATGGCCCGTTCCAAAACTAGGACACTTTGCCTGAAATATCCTACTTTTTCCCCATTGTTTCCTACCCTCCTGTGTTGAGGTCTAACCACAGAACAAGGCACCACTGAGCCGCACTGCCGTTCTGTGTATCCATCTGGAACATGTCAAGCCTTGGCAGCCTGCCCCTGTGCAAAGCCCTGAAAAGGGAAGGAGGTAACCATTATGTGCTTTTAAAACAAAAAATTCTCCTATGCACTGTGATCCTATCAGAATTTGCATTCTATAAAGAGACAGGCTGCTTTCAGCACATAACTCGGGAACTCCCAAGAAACCTTGAATTATTTGAAGAGTGTCAGAAGAAGGTATCAGAAGCTGAGAAGATAACGTGCTCTTCATGAGGCGAAGAATAACTGCATTAGGGTTATTGGAGACATCCTCTCTCAATTTAGACATAAAACACTTCTTCTGCCTACTTCTGGGCAAAGATTTTTCAAGAATGATGTCATTTTTTCACATCAGACAATTAAAGAAATTAGGAAGAATTTTGTTCCTACTGCTTGAAAATGTCTAGCCCTAGAAAAAAGTGAGACCATTCAAGATTTTACAGAGCTATTTGCTAAAATTAAAATATTAACCCCAATTCTCAGACAAATTTTACCTCTCATGCTGCCTCATGTTCTAACTTTACTCCTGTAGGGCTGGGGATTTTTCACTCTCTTCCTTATGCAGTTTTAAAGGGCTATGGTGTTTCATTCAATACCACCTCGTGCTTCTAATAATAGAGAAGCATGTCCTTCAGAAGATGCAGGCAGTACCTGTTTTTTTTTAACATCTATACTGTAATTTTTATTTGTACATAGTATAAAATTTACATCGTGGCTGTTGTATGTATCTATTGTAAGTCTTCTTCTGCTTAACAGAAGCCTTTATCTTTATCTCACGTCCAAAATCATACAGGAAATGACAGTTTCATTGTTTCAGTAATGGGATAAGCTCAGGACTTGGAGGACATATCTCTAAGATAGCAATTTTTTATCTTTTGTGCCTTGATTCATCTTGGTAGTGGAAGAAAAAGTGCTTCACATGTGTTTAGATTTTTTTTAGTTGGTTGAGATGCCTTGTTTCCCCTTGCTGCTGCAATTCCATTTCTTCACCACGATTAACCACAACCTTAGAAGTCAGAGATATCTAAGAGGCAGTACATATACAGAATTTTAGTGTATGAATATTGAGAAGTGAGGTTCTGTTCTTGCAGATTACCACAGCTGCATAAGAATATTCATTTAGCACACACATTAAAAAGAATTCCTACAATGCCCCTAAACATCTCTACAACAGCTCTTGGTTTCCATGGAACATCAGAAGAAGTAAGGACTCTGTGAGCTTATCACACTTCACAGGTACTCTCTATCTGGGGGAACATTTTGGGAAAAAAATAAAACATTTATCATCTTAGCATTTTTTATACATAAAAATCTACAGAAAAAAAAGGTCTATCAATTATAAAAGAGGCTGAGGTAATGATTTCACATTTTATTCTAATTCCTGTTTTTAGGGGAGTTAGAATCACAACTCTTGAGTCTGTGAGAAGACAGATTCACAAGACCACAGCAGTCTTTGCACCTTAATTTTTTTTTGTTTGCTTGTTTCTTTTATTAAAACAAAAATATGTTGGAAAGTGTCATTATATTATTGATGACAGTGAAGTTATGGCATTTTTAACCAGTTGAGGTTTTGCTTCACAGTGGTTTTGGTTATTTAGCAGTACAGCAAGTGATGTGTTGTGCCAGGGTGCAGTGACTATTGTTCTTTTTCTGTGAAGGAAGACGAGGTTTCTGAGCCCCAAAGATTAAGACATTTCATATCATTTTCGTATCATTTTCTCTTGTGGTTCAATGTCCCTCCAAGGTTTTACCTTCCGTCAAATACATGGTTTCATTATATTGAGTTGCACTCGTTATCCAAATGACACCATTCCCCCTCATTCCATTTCCTGACCATTGAGCAATGTTTGAAATCTGTTTCTAAATGTAACTTGGCATATTTTTTGTATTTCCCTTAAAGTTGCTGTCATATTTTCCCTTGCTCAGGACCCCACAAAAATCATATCAGTGGTAGATAAGGTGAATTGAGAACTGTTACTCTAAAAATGTGATGAAATTGGTAGCACACAGTTTCAAAACAAATGACAGTACATACATTTTTAACACAATGGATACAAACTTCTGGCATGCATTGCCACAGGAGGTTGTAGGGACAGACAGAAATCAGGATTTAGGCAAATTTGTGGATAGTGAGTCCACAAAATGGACTAACAGGGCCCCTAAGGGATGTACTCATTAGCATCCTTAATTCAATGATGGTGTGTCCTGAGGACCACAGGGAGTGGTTAGGTTTGTGTCTTACCTCAGAACTGCATATCCTGTTGTCACTGCCACGATCAGCTACAAAGTCAGCTTTGCTGAGGGCTGGATGGGCCTCAGCTCTGGCCTCACAGGCAAGAATTTTCTCCATCCAGTCTGTGGACTCAGAATTTATTTCATCCAACCTTTAATATGGAAAACTGAAGTTTCCCCCTGGCTTTTTTTTTTTTTTTTGGGAAGAGTCAGGGCTCCTAAGGTTTTCTGCTAACTGTAGTACAGCTAAAAGACCTAAGACTATGTCAAGTTGGAACAAGAAGGAGAAGCAAAGGTTTCTCTGCTGCCTGCAAAAGTCTCTGAAGCTTTTTGCTGCTCTGTGTGAGCTGTGGCTTACACATCCTTGTCTATGGGAGAAAGGGATATAATGGTTTTGTATTCAGAATCTCATTCTGACAGTGATAAAAATTTCCATTTGTTAGAATGTTTTCTATTCTATTCCTATTCTTTTAAAAATTTTCCTTCTGCTGGCTGTTATGTCAAAGCTGCAAATCAGGTCAGAGAAGAAGCTTTACAAATAGGTCCCATAGTGCAAATTCATGTTTGCAAAGACGTTTTTTCTTTTTCACTGTTGTTATTCTCATAAGTGAAAGGCAAGTCTGAAAGTCTAAAAGACTGGATAATATTACAATGTTCAGATTAATTTCATTTTTATAATTTTTATGGATTTGCACCATGTTGTTTGTCAGTTAGTGGAAATAGATCAACTTTCTACCAATTCTGAAAGCCGATCATCTTCTTTCCTCTTTAAGAAAAGCAAAATCAATTGCATTTTTTGGGTAACCCAGCCAAGTGGTTTTGTCTTCCTGTAAGACTCTCCTTGTTTCAGTGTTTATGCCTATTTATTGTACGTGCTTTTGCACAAGTGGCCAAGTGTTAGCTCTTTATGACTAGCATAGTGCAGTGAGTAAAATCTGTGATTTTAGGGCTGGGAGCTTCTGCGTCAGTGACAGATTTAAGAAGGGAAAAGGAACATCTAAAGGGCAAGAAACAGGAGCTGCTCCTCTCTGATGGCTTCTTCTACATTTACTTGGAGGAATGGATGTTAGGGCAGAGCTTAAAGTATGATTTTGTCCTGCATAGCACCTGTGCAAAGGGTGCTCATACTGATCTTTTTCCTTTGTGTGTCAGAGCTGTATGTGCACAGTTCAGATGCACCTTTCACGGTGAGGTTTCATCCTTGCTTCCAAGCAGTGCCAGCAGAGCCAAGAGAGCAGTGCTTGGAGCTGGCTCCTCCAAAGGCAGCAGCTAAGATCTTTTTGGTGTCACCTCACCTGTCCCCAGCTGCTCTGGGTTCTGCAGATGTGTCCCCGAGGGCACAGCTGCTGTACTCTCTCAGGCACCCTGGTGTGCAAGAATCACTGAGCAGAGCCTAGTAAAGCCTAAGCTGAAGACTTGCAGGATGCTCTGGAAGGACAGTGGCGTTTTCCTGGTGCTGAGTGATAGGATCCAGCAGTATCCTCAGTCCTGCAGTGCCACGGAGGTGTGCAGGGGTGCAGGGTGGAGAAAAAGGGTCCTGGGTGTCCCTGCTGCAGGGTGTGTGCTCAGGCTTTGGCCTCCTGTGCTCTGGAAGAGGTTTGCTGACCCTGTGACACACAGCTCAGCGTGTCACACACCTTCTGCTGGGGGCAGGACCCGGGACAAGGGGAAGCTTTGGGGCCATACAGTACACTGCTTTGGCAGCCTGCTCTTTCTTTCTTAACAATATGAATTAGTAGTTGTTATTAGCATAAAATCACCAGTTAAAACACTCTCAGCTCATTTTTTAACAGTGGAGCTAATTGCCCTTAAGTGCCTGAGCTCCAGCAAAACGAAATGGCACCTTTGTGCAGAAACCCCCAGTGTTTCCCTGGTACATCCATAACGACCTTTAAAATAAGCCGTTACAATTCTGACATGGTACCAGCCTGACACCTTGGGCTGGGATTTAATTTTGAGTTATAGCAGCGTTAGGAAAACATATGATGTGGCCGTTTGTTTGCAGAAAGAAGGGGGAAAAAATCATAAAACCCTCTTTTTTTATGAGCTGTCGCTTGATTCGTTCCTGGAGCCCCAAGTAGCAAGCGTCTAAATCAATGCACACAGCTGTTCTTGCTTCTTGGAGCCCAGCAGGTGTACTGCCCAATGTGCCTGCCATGTCCCCCCACTCACATAACAAATAATAACGTCTTACACACACCAGCCATCCATCACAGTTATGGCCAGCCCTGGTGAGGCCGCTGTTCTCAGGGTAGCGTGGAGATTATTTTTTTTTCTCTCTTTTTTTCTTTTTCTTTTTTTTTTTTTTTACTGTAGAAATACCCTGCCCGTGGATTATTAGTCACACTTTCTGGAGTCCTTTAATTGAATAACCTTTGGCACTTGTGGCAAAGGAAAAAAAAAAAGGAAAAACAACAACAACAAAAAAATCAAAACCCAAAGAGCCCACACCACAGTGTTTATTTGTGTTAAAAAACAATAGGCATATTGTGACTGGCGAAATCAATTAGTCTTCCTCTGCAGTAAGGGCCCACATCTGGTGTGATTTAAGTTAATGTAAGGGAAGGGCCGCAGAGGCCTGAAGACCCCGAGTTCTCATTTCAACAGGTGACAGAGAAGGCATAAAAAGCTAATATATACTACAAGTGCGGAGGTGAGGCTATAAATACTGGAAGGTTTGCTTAGGAGGTAAAACAAAGCTAACCAATAACGCAAAAATAAATACCTTCCTGAGACAGGCTGTCACCTGGCATGTGGGGAGGCAGGAGGAGGTGACGGGGGAGGGACGGGAACGGCTTGGGAGGCACAGAGCGCTGGGCAGCATGAAGGAGCTTGGCTTCTTCCTCTTTGGCTTGGGACACCTTCCCTCCAGGGGCAAGATAACAGCAGGAGAAAGATGACAGAGTGTTTGTTCAGCTCCTGCATGATCTACCTCTCTGGGGTCTAAAGGGGCTTGTGAGATCCCCTGGCTCTGCCTGCATTTGCCAGGGACCCAGGTAATTCCTGATAGCCTATTTCAATTTGATTCTGTCACTTCAGTTGTCCTGTTCATTTTATTTCACTTGTGCTACAGTGACACAGCACCTCTCAAGGACGGTTGTGTGTGTACTGAGAGCTGGTGCACATCACTGAGAGGTAAAGAGTATCAGAGTACCAGATAAAGTAGAGTTTTTAATTTTTTTTTTTTTAGCAAACTGATTTTTCGACGTTCTAGTTGGATCCTTAAGTCATCCAACTCCCCAAGCCTGGTCTTCTATGGATTTGTATCCTACATTCCTACAGTTCTTCTCTTATACTGCTGTTGCCTGAGGCCAGCTCCCTTGGCAGTACCTCCAGTCCTCCCGGCTTGTCCTAGACATTCCCCTATTCTCTCCATCTGAACACAATATTCCCAGGTCCTTCCTATGCCTTTCCATTACTGAAAACTCTAATATGTCCCTTTCTCCATTCTTCAGCTGTCCATTTATGTAAAATTTTAAGGAACTTGGCTCAGAGGCATTCAACTTTCCCTCAGATTTGGTTGATCTCATCCTTAAGGTTCAACAGGTCTTGGGGAAGAGACTGACCTGCTCAAGAGGATGGATACTGCAACTATAAATGGTTTTCACTTTGCAAAGTAGACTGAAGGTGTCCTGTAAACACCATGTCTGGCTTTGTAAATACACACTTCTGCACAATTCATATGAGGCCAGAACATTAAAACAGATGATTTTGGCCACTTCTCTCCAATACATTTCTGTAATGTTTGGACCATTTGCATGTATCTCACTGTGCATCCTGGGCCAGTCACCCCAGTAATCCTGGCACAGCTGGAAATTGAGACTCTTTGAACTGGAAAGCCACCCCCAGACTGGGTGCACACAAAGAGAGCAGAGACTATAGAGCCAGCCAAGGAGTGTCAGGACCCTTGTGTTTGCCTGGCAAGGGAAGAAGGCACAGTGCTTGTGGAGCACCACCCTCCTCTCTCCAGCTCTGCTGTATCTGTACAATGTACAACAGCACAGTGGATCGACTGGATTTGATATATGAGGGGAGATTTCCCTAACAAAAAGATGCTGTTATTATAATTATTGTTCCTGGGGTTTTGATACCCCCTTATTAACAGACACGTAGGAGGAGGAAATATGTATATCATGTGGTCTCTGAGTATAAAGACTACTGAGAAAACACATCCTCAGTTTGAATCAGCGTTACTTTGTAGTGGGGATGTGTTTTGGTTCACTAACCCCAGTGACTTGTCCAAGTGGGAAATTCAATAATTTCATTTTAATTTCTTCACAGCAGTGATAAAGTCAGCCTGCAGCCACAGTCCCCATTGCTCTGCTTACAGAGACTATAGGCAGGTACAGGGACTTGAAATAATATCACGATGATAATAAAGGGTTTTGTTGTGTTGGGGTTTTTTTTTACATCAGTTTCCAACAGCTGGTTGCCAGTTGCCCTCTGACACAGACACATAAAAGGGAAGTAGTGAGTCCTTTACCAGCAGGGATCACTGGAAGAAATGCAGCCCTCATAAATCAAGCCAGCACTGTTACATAGCTTTAGTACAATGAAGTGCACATGTGCAAGGGTGACTGAAGAGGGACCCCACTCACTGGCTGGGAGCAAACAGAGCATGGTCTCATGGAAGGGGTATTCCTGCCACCATGGCAAGCAGCAGGGAGGATAGACTTTGGATAGGGCAGGAGTCCTGATGGCAGTACTCTGAGGAGAAGGTCCTCAGGGGATTTCCAGTCTTTTGCCAGTTAGCAAGACCACAGCAGTGGAGTTCCTACTCTCCCCATAGAGGTGTAGATCGCTACTCAGCACACCTTCATGGCAGGATGGGAAATACCTTTAATATACTCCCTTGCTTTTACTCAGGCCCACATAAGTCACCTTTAGCAATGAAGCTTTCTCCCTGTAATCTTTGAAGCCTTGGAGGGATTACTAGTGTCATCTCGCCACTGCAGCAGAATGAACCAGATGTGTTTCTTCTTCTAGTCTTCCTTCTGTTGATTCATTGGCTTTAAAACCTGTCCTGAACATAACACTGCACAGCACTAGCCAGAGGATGTCAGCCCTAACTTCTGCACTGAGCTGGATAACTTGAGCCTCCATGAGGCTAGAGATGCCTATCATTCCCTGAACAAAGAAATCACAAGCATTATTTCAGGAGTAGGAAATCATACAGAGCTGGGCTGGGCAGGCCTTGTAGGTATAACATTTCCTATAGTTCAGCTGTGCAGCTTATGCATCCCTTTCATTCTTCTTGCCTGTTTCTTGAGTTTAAATGGCCCCTAGTAAAGATGGAGGCTGGGAACAGACTTCCACCTCAAGAGGAAATGATTCAGGTTTTTTCCCAGGTGACTGACTTCTTCCATGAATGCCATTTGATTCTCCCCCATCAGCCTCTCAGTGAGACAGAAGTCTGTCCATGAGGTTCAGGGTGCCCACCGGATGATGGAGGGATCATTCTGGCTTACTCATCTAGAGTAAGCAGCTACCACCAGTTTACCCCACACCCAGGAGACAGGACCATCCAAGGCGGTCCCTGAGCAGGTTGAATTGTTTAGGTGCTTCATGGATCACCTCTGATCCGTGTCATACATTTTTGAAAGAAACACAGCAGTAACCTAAAGACTTTTGGAGCTGAGAGTCTTCCACATCTTATGCAGAAAGGTTAAATATTGTGTGTTCCCCCAAGCTTAAACTCAAGTTACATTTGTTGGATTTTTTCATTTGCTGAGTTAATTAATATCAGACATCTTCTCCCAGATATACACTGTTTGAAGCCCTCGAATGATTAATTCCTGCCTGTCAGGAAGAAAAGTCGAATTTAACAGGGAAGGTTTTAGGTGTATAGATCAGTTATACAAGAAACTCTTCAGTGGTCCAGGGAATGCAGTAAACAGGGGCGACACCATAGAGTTTATCAGCACAGTGTTGTGGAGACCTCGATTTGGGATAAGTGTTCAAGGTTTCACACAGCCAGCAATTGCATATCAATAACATTTCAAAACAAGGGTTTTCATTAATTTTCATCACAAAATGTATTATCAAATATTGCTGTGGGTGGTGCCCACACAACCCCACAACCACTCACTGACTCCCCGCCAACATGAAGCAAGTTAACTCCATCCCAGCTCAAATATGAAATTCCATCTTTGAGATGTGGTCTCTCCAGCTCTCCACCTGGTGCAGGTGTCAGACAAAGCTGGCACAGTCATTAGGTAGGTGTGAAAGTGCGTGGAAGAACAGAGACTTCACCTCTGTAAGGAGCACTGGTGAAAATGGAATGAGGATAATTCATTCAATTCCACCTTCCCTAATTTTAAATATTTTCAAAACTGACAAGAAAGCAGAGAAGAGTTGTAACAATTGTCCGGGTGCTATGGAAACTTCAGTTATAGGAAAAGTGGAGAAACTTTGAGATTCCATTGCTCCTTTCCCTTGAATAGACTAACCAGAGGTGAGCGTGATACTGTGGAAATTCATGCATGGAAAGAAAACAAACAATAAATGCTTTAGGGGTTTTCCCTCATCATAGGAAGACTTAATTAGTACTGATGACAGAAAGGTGAAGCCAAACAAATCCAAATTGAAAATAGACACGTATTTTGATAATAAAATTAGTCACTGGAAATTACCAGGAACAATGTCAGAAGTCTCTGTCTCTTCCTATCTTCACATATATGTATTAATAAAAACACATAGGGTTGAATTTCAAGGTCTCCTGCCATGTCTCAAGTGAAAGGATGAGACAAAATAGCCTTAAATTGTGCCAAGGAAGGTTCAGATTAAATACTAGAAAAATAAATTCACTGAAAGAGTGGGTAGGCATTGGAATGAGCTGCCCAGGGAGGTGGTGGAGTCACCACCTCTGGAAACATTTAAGAAGTGTCTGGATGTGGCACCTGGGGATATGGTTTAGAGGTGATTATGGTGCTTCTGGGTGAAGGGCTGGACCACAGTGTCTTCAAGGTCTCTTCCAATCTTGGTGTTTCTGTGATTCTGTTACTCAGTCTTGTGGTAACCACAAGAACTGATTAGATGTCTGAATGCTCTTCAGTTTTCTGAGGCTGGGAATTGAATATTCTCTTAACTTTAAGCTACATTTACTACAGCTTTTTTCAGTAAGGCATATTGGAATAGACAAATTACAAGATATTGGAATACCTTATCTGTGAATTGCTGCTCTCTCCTCCAGGTCTGTAACATTGGCGGATTCAGAGAGATTCATTGTATCAGTACAGATGCCTTGTGGATGCTCTTAGGTTTTCCAGTGGTCTTTTGAAATGGGGACACTAGAAACTTTCCATGCCTCTGTGTAGCAGAGTGGTTTATCATTCCTCATACAGCCTTGCAGACCATCTTCTCTTGTCCTCTACATGTTACAGTTATATTAATTACGAAATTAAATTTCTCATTAGCTTTATTTTTATGTCCACTTACAATGCCTCACCAGGCTTTTGGGCTTATGCTCTCACCTCAATGTCACTGAAAATCTTTCCTAATGAAATAAATGACATTTGTTAAAAGTCAGGATGTCATTCACTGCAAAGCTCTCAAAAAATCCAAACCTGGTGGGTCATACATTTTGTCTTCATGGCTTAGAGCTCCTGGAAGTTTTCTATTCTGTTTTCTGTTTGAGCTCAGGTGCATCCATGGATT
Source organism: Ifrita kowaldi (assembly GCA_013398055.1). Taxonomy (NCBI): domain Eukaryota; kingdom Metazoa; phylum Chordata; class Aves; order Passeriformes; family Cinclosomatidae; genus Ifrita; species Ifrita kowaldi. The sequence continues at coordinate 100,040 of VZRS01005935.1, forward strand.
TGTAGAGTACAATATATTTTGCTTGCCTTGTCCACATTGTCTCCTTTTCAAGATGAACTCTGAGTAATTACTTCATGCAAGCATGTGAGGTACAGTTTAAATAGGTGCCAAATACTTTCAAACTAAATCTCTAACAAATGCCTGTGCGTGTGTGTGCCCTGGGTTAAGCATTTAAAGAAATGGAAAGTTGCTGTACAACTAGATGATGGAAAATGACTGGAAAGGTTCAACAGACTGTGGGACTGCATCATAGGGGGGTGTTGCTGGCATGTTTGCAGATGCTTTTTTTCCAGTCCAGCCAGCTGTAACATAAATGCTGCTGGAATATATTTCAAACTGTTTGATAAAAATGTGTGTTGACTCGTTTGTCTTAAAGCAATGCTTGTGAAGAAATACTAAACAGTTTTGTGTATAATTTTAAATAAAAATATAAAGAAAGGAACAAATAGTAAAAAAAAAAAACCCTCCTAACCCAGTTAGTAAAATGAAAAGTCACTGAAGTAAAATTTTTCAAATTTGAACAACTTCCTCTTCAAAAACATAGCTAGCAAAGTACATCAACAAATTATCCTTGGGATCTTTACCTTTCGGCTTGCCATAAAGTTGTATGACCTTAAAAAACAGTTTCAGGAAAAGGAATGAGTACTGGTCCCATCCTGTGATTTGTCAGTGTGTATGAATGTAAAGCTGTGCTGATTTCAAGAGTATTCACCCTCTTTCCAGAGAAGAGCATGTGGCTTCAAAACCTAATGCAAGCCTGCACAAGAGTCTGTAACTACTAGAAGCACCTCTTTGTTTTTATTTTGATTTAACTTGGGCTACATGCCTGCTTTTCCAATTACTATTCCCCAAGAGATGCCGACAGCAGTGGTTTGGAAGCTCACAAGGTAAAACTGCCTGTGTTAGGAGAGCTGAGCTCTAAATATATATATGCACACTGTAACCCCATATTCCATGCAGGAGGCAGTCTGCAGTGTTGGAGTCTGTAGGCTTTTATTTCATCCTTCTTCTTCCATGTCTCCACCAGCAAGGGAGGGTTGCAAAGTGGTGAGTGCAGAACCCTGGCAACGCATCCTCCCTCCTGCACGCTGTAATTGACAGCTCCACAGAGCCATCAGGTGTGACACCGGGCAGGTTTCTCACCTTCTCCTGCTGCTGCTGGCAGCACATCAGACCATCCCTCACTCCACGCTGGCACAAACTGCTCTAGCAGTGTTTCACCAGTGATGCACGAAGCACAAGGCACTCCAAGGAGTTTGCAGACATGAATCAACTGACTGTGATTTGTAGCACTTAAGATGGAATACGATCATAAGAAGTGCCTCCATTTACTTATCTATAAATTACCTACAGCCATCCCCTGTCTTTCCACATCACGGTGACAGTGTGCAGTTAATTGATTCATGAGGGTAAAGAGCTTTCAGACCACTCGATGAAAGATGTTACAGGAGTAAGTGGTGGTGAGCAGGAGTGGTGTTTTGGCAGTGTGCTCCATGCCGTGGGGATGGTGTAAATGAGGTATTTGCTTCGCATTCTTGGGCTCCCTTCGTGTGTGGTGCAGGGAAAGCGGTCACCCTCCGTGAAAGCAGGTTTTATGTTGTGTGACATAAACGCTAGGGACCACTCTGTGTGCTGGGACACATGATACAGCTGACTTGCTGGCAAAATAATATAACCCACACCTCTCTGCCACGTCGGGATAAATCCCAGAGTGCACCTCTCAGAACAAGCATATCCTGTCGTGAAATGTCAAGCAATCAACATCAATAAATAATGAGTTGAAAACAGCAAGGTGGCGTAAAACTGCACAGTCGTGCTTGGGAAGGTAGGGAAGCTGATTAAGTGTTATTTCCTGATCTGTAAATCATCAATTCCAAACTTCTTTGTGTGTTGTCTATAAAATATTGGCTGTGGGCCTTTTGTTATAAAAAGGTAACTAATTTTTATAGCAGCCCCGTAAATAGTAATTAACGTGCCACAAACTGAACAACATCCTGCTGTAAAAAAGTGGGGAAACGCTGTGCCTATTTTTCGAGAGACCTGCATTTGTGCCTGGGTAGGGATGAATACTCGCTTGCCTCTCTTTGGGTGGGTAGCTGCACATGAGTTGCTGCCTTGTAAAACTCAAGTCCCTTGATTCTGTCCTACCTTCAAAACAGCCCTGACATGGACTGGGAGGGAGCAGCAATCTGAAGCCCACGGTCTCTTTTTGGTGTCTGCTGTATCAGAGGAAGCAGAAAGGAGTGATGAAGTAGGTGATTACTGAATACAGCATTTTTCTTTCCAGCCTCTATCACTTAATGTTTAGCTTATGCCCTGAAACATGAGAAGGACTTAGATCTTGTCTCAAAGCATTTTTTCCAAGTCTGTCTAGTAAAACTGTATATGCTCTCATTATCCATATAAATCCCTAATCCCTTTCTGAACAGCAACAAACGGTTGACCTCAGTGGCATAGTGAATCCCACAGGTTCAGCATCCCTACTTAAAAAGAAGAAAACTGACTAAAACCAACTCCCTATCCTTCCCCCCTCCTTGCTCTGTTTTAAACTAATAACCTTATGGGTGTAGTTAGCATCCCTTGCTCCCTAAGGAGTGGGTAGGTGGGCATGTCAAATTTGTTGTACATTACACACTATGCACATGGACCATGGGAGGATCTGGAGCTGGGAGGAATGGGAGGATTGTGCAGCCCAGCCAGACCCATGTTAGATGACCAGGAATATGTGCAGAGCTCCAGGAGGTGTTAATGGCCTGCAGCCATAATGGCCCTGCTCCTTTTGCCCCCCACTGCCTTCCTTTAGAACATTTGCACCTGGCCACATAAATGCTGAGAGCAGAGACCTTCAGATGCTCCTGTTGGCAGCTGCAGCTTCATGTCCCAGTGTGGGAGCTGAGCACAGAGCACCCACCTCAGCTTCTTCTGCCTTAAGCCTGCCCACACTGCTTCGAGAGAGTAAGGAGGCAGCTTGGCTGCTAAATCATTACCCTGGGTTCTGGATCTGACTTTCTGTGAGCCTTTCCTGATGCAACTGCTTCACCTGGTTTATTTAGGGTTCTGATTCCACAAAGGCTCTGTTGGGAGGGGCCACACAGAGTCCTCTGACAAGACATGGGCAGTCAGCAGCAGGTGCAAAACTCTCAGATGAGGTGAGTGAGCATGGCAGAACAGTGAAATGAGGAGTAATGGAAGAAACAAGGGTTTCAGTGAGGTGGGGAAAACATCAAGGGGAAGTAACCCAGCTAGAGAAGAAGAACTGCTCCTCCTCTAGGTCATGATTCTCCTGTGAAAAGGAGCATATGACCCTTCTGTCCCCCTCTGTGCCCCCCATGTTCACCCTTACTTTCACAGACATTCTTGTCTTCACTGTGAATTGGGGTCAGTGACACCATCTTTGGGTCAGATTATGTTATAGACATTCAGACAATGAGCACAATGTGGTCTGATTCCACTCTGCCAGGGATGCTGCTCAGCAGCTTGGGCCTGACATACCATTCTCCTGTTATTGTGGTAACTGCTGTCTACAGTTCCACAAGGTACAAGATTTCCAATTTTCCTGAACTTTTTGTAGAATCCAAGCTGTGGTACCTCAAATCATTCATCTTTAAAGCCATATTTTTAAGTAGCAAATGGAGTAACATCCACAATCAAAAATATATAAAGGCACATAGTGATTTTACTAGAAATATTGATGATTAAAAATAGTTTCCTGCCCCCTAAAGCGTGGGACCACTCCACAACCATTCAATTGCTATTGAAGCCAATAGGCAGCATAAAAATGCAACAGCAAAGTCTTAATATGCATAAAAATCTACTTTGGCCAGTAAGGCCCAGAGTCCAAAAGCGCTTAGTAGCTCTCTGCTGTTGATTGCAGTGGGAGTGGTAGTCAGGATCCCGAGTACCTACCAGGAACTTCGCCCACGTGACAAGATAATGCCTCTTTGTAACTCTCCAGCCTGATTTATCCACTTCTGACAGAGTTCTGCGAGCAAGGTCTGGTTAAGAAATATGAACTTGTTAAACCTTGCTGAAAGGTTTGGGGAAAGGCTGCAATCTCCAGTGAGCAAAGTGCATCTCTCCCAGAGCAGGCTGCATGCTGGGGCCATTCATCACAAGCCACGGGGAGGGGTCTGGCAGGGAACAATTGATATGGTTTTGCCATTGAAGAGACAGTTTCCCCTTAGAACATATGGAAGACAGATTACACAGCCCCGTCCTAAAGTGAATGGAGCTCAGATGGGAAGAATACATGGGCCAGAGAGGGACATCAAGGAATCAATATCATCTGACACCTGTTTTCTGTTTCCAATATGCAGACCTGTGCCTGGCTGCCTCTGGAAGTGTCTTCCTCTGCTTGAATTTCAGTTCTCTCTGCAGATCCATCAAACTGTGTCCCAAACACCAGGGTCTCTCATCTTGCGTGACTGGTGGCAGAAACTAATGGAAGAGGCTGGCCCTCCCCACCACACCTCCATCTTTCTGACTGCCCCTAGCAGGCTTGCCAGGTTTTCAAACTTGGACACAAAATTTGACAATTTGACGAATTTGGACACAAAAATCTTTGGCAGGATGCCAGGATAAGTGGTTGGATGTGTAACAGTGAAGATGGTGGAAAAATGCCTCTCCAAACACCATATCTTCTTCCACCACAAGCCTGGTTCTTCACCTTTTTCATTTCCCAATACACAGGAACCAGCTAGAACCAACCCTAACAAAGCACTGCTAGTATGGTTTTTTATGAGAAACATATGTGCCATGAACAAGGCAGCTAAGGGGAAGTAAGGAGCATCTAAGTTAAAATACGGAATCACCCTTAAATAAGCAAAGCAGCTCACAAAGCAGTATTACAAAACAAATATGCAAATTACAATGAGAAAATAGAGAAAGAAAAGGAAAGGAAAAAAAGGAAGGGAAAAAAGTGATCCATGTTAATAAGTTCCTTAAGGGGAAGACAAAGTGTAGAATAAATGCCTCTTCAGAACACAGTCTTTCCTGGGGAAAATTTTGTCATGTTGTGCAAAAGAGAAAAAATGTGATTTATTAAGACTGTATGAAAGTTAAAAAAAAAAAAAAAATATATATATGTATATAGCAAAGTTATGTAGTTCAAAATATGCAGAGAGAAACCAGGCCAAAAATAAATGTTGCTTAGGATTTCTGTGACAAAAAAGTGATGATGACGTGCAGTGTTACCTGCCTCCCCTGTGTGGGGTGGTGCCTTGGCCTGCAGCCCATTTGGTGATAAGTTTACATGAAGGTTTTGTGTCCTTTTTCAGACAAAGGGTGAGTAGGGATCCCACAGGAGCGGGGTTGCAGATGGAGGGAGGTGTGAATCCACAGAAAGGTTGGTCTGTGATAGGAGTGGAGGTAAGTCCAGGTTAGTCTCTTGCCTTTTAACACTGCAGAGAAGAAGAGATGCAGGAGAGGGGAGGACAGGGAAATTTCTTAGAGATGTTAGTGAGAGAGAAAATGAAAGGAGTAACATTCCTCCTAATGCAGGACAATTCCTTATCTGGTGAGAGCAGAGACTGTTGCTTTGCAGCCCAGATGTTTCACTGTGGTTACACATTGAAATTAAGAGCTGTGTAGTATACCAGGCTTGAGATGCAGAAGATACCACAAGTTAAGATACCTGCAAAGCATCAGGTTCTTTAAAGACCCAGAAAACTGAAGCAAGTTGACAGATCTTCTTGCAGGGAAATGAATAGTTCGGCTCAGATAAGAATTTTTTTTTTAAAAAAGGGGAAAAACCCAACAAAAATTGTACAGAAATAGTCTTTGTTCATCTTTGTGGTGTCCTGGCGTGGCAGGGGATCATCTCTCCCCTCCACTGGCAGAATCTGGCTTCCACAAGCCTCTGCTGAGGAGTCCCAAGCCTCTTTCAGTCCAACGCACAAGAGACTACACGTCATTGTTATTATTATTACTGAGGTTGTGTGCTGGTTCTGCAATAACTCACTGATGCTTTGTGTGGGAAGTACAAAAACTGCAGCCTAGGGACTAGAGCTCAGTGTTGGGGAGCTCCTCCAGGGACTTCATTTTAAAAGTTATTCACTTTAAGTTATCAAGATGTATCTCTCAGGGTCTTTAATGCACTAATTATAGAATCACAGAATCATTCAGCTTGGAAGAGACCTTTGGGACCACCAAGTCTAACCCAGTACTCCCAAGTCCACCAGTAAACCATGTCCCCAAGTGCCACGTCTATGTCTTTTAAATACCTTCAGGGACGGCAACTCAGCCACTTCCCTGGGCAGCCTGTTCCAATGCTTGATAAACCCTTTCCATGACAAAACTCTTCCTAATATCCAACCTAAACTTCTCCTGGTGAAATTTGATGACCTTTCCTCTTGTCCTATCATTTGTTACTTGAGAGAAGAGACCGACCCCCACCTTGCTGCAGCAACCTTCTCTCAGGGAGTTGTGCAGAGCCATAAGGTCCCCCCTCAGCCTCCTTCTCTCCAGGCTGAACACCCCCAGTTCCCTCAGCTGCCCCTCATAAGACTTGTGCCTTGTCAGTCCTGAGCAGCAAGGTCACTCCACCCACCAACACTTTCCCTGGGCCCTGGGCTCTGTTTCAGCTCAGGAACCTATGGACCTGTGCTGTAGCCTCATATCCAGTCTCATCTCTGTCCCCCTTTTCCAGCTGTTCCTCACTGAGCTCCCCTGATGGACCCTGGACAGGATCCATCACCCTGGAGGTCTCAGCAGCAATGGCTATCAGCCCCCTGGCACTGCTCTCCACCTCCACGACCCTCCGTGGCCTGGGATCACCCTTGCATTTCCACTTGTATGGCAGCCCCATTCTGGCTTCTTCCTGACAATCTCACTGCTTCCTGACCTTGATTTGGATTAGTGCAGGGGCAAATGCCTGTCCCCTCTCATGTCACTACGTAGTGGATGCAGGGTGAGACAAGGGGGGAAAGGGAAAGGTTTACAGCAGATGGAGATGTGCTGTTCAACGCAGTGGCCCTGTAGAATTGCAGAAGGGCCTGTTGATATTGCTATTGGGCTACTCTCTACCTGCTTGCTGAGACCACAGGACATTCACTGAAGGTTTCTTGAGAGAGAAATTTCACTGGTGTTGTTTTAGTTTTGTATTTCAAGAAATGTTTTTGCTCCTGGGACATGTGAGTAATGAGTCTCGATCTGACAGAGCTTCTCATGGGGTAATAAACACTGATGAACCTAGAAAAAGATGCTAAGGGCATTTATTTTAAGGTTAGCTAAAAAATTGCAAAGTCAGAGAAAGAAAGACCACTTAAGAGGACATCTTGCCTTTTAGGAATTGGCAGGCATTGGGGAAATGTGGGAACACACCAAGGAAGAAGAGGAGTGGGGTGTCTTGGCTCTGGGTGGCCACAGCTTTATAGCAATTACTTCTTGTAACAGGCTTCTTGTACTGGACCTTTTTCCTGTCCTCTAAGCTGAGCACACAGACCCTTAAGCTCTTGCACCGGCTGCGTTCTCTCTCAGCACGGGTGTGTTAGACGGAGGCTGGTGCTGGCTTTTCTTGCAGCCAAGAAATAGATGCTGGGTGTGGGAGATTTACAGTGTCTGTGAGAGTCACGAGGGATTAAAAATGGGTTACTTGTTGGTGTGAGGGTCGTGATTTGGGATTAGCTTGCATGTCACATACCCACAGCTGAAATGGAGAACATTTGGCAGGAATGGGAGGGCCCTAAAAGAGACTTAGGCTGCATGTCACAGGTTAGTGGCCAAAACTATGGACCTGGAACTTATCTTCAGTGATATTGATTTTAGTGGGGAGAAGTCTGTGGGAGGCTAGGCCAGCAAAAAAAAAGAGACTGCTGAGGTTGCAATTCAAGATGAGGAAGTTTTCTGGTATAGAGAAAGAAGAAAGGCAAGAACTTCTTTCTTTTGCCTCAGATTATTTAGCTGGATGATCCAAGGACACAAAGTCTGAGAAGAAGCAAAAAGGGCCAGTGGAAGAGGGAAGACAAGGGCAGAGCTTGATAATACTTGTTTTTTCTTATTCTTGGGTCAGTGTCCCCTATTTCCCTACTCATCCAGAAACAGACTTATTTTCTTCAAACTCTTAGCAAAGGTATTGCTTGCTGTTGAAAACCAATTATCATACATGTTATGTGCTTTCTTTTTGTAGGAGCATCTTCACATAAATGGTCCTAAGTGCAGATGTTACCCATCCTCTTCAGCCTAAGTGAAGAATCAATCTGTGTGAATCGACACAACAAAGGTAAAGGTCTCACTATCATGTCTCCATTTTTTTTTTTTAATTTTTGTGCATCCAGAATGCTTCTTTATACACTGTAATATGATGTCACAAGCTGGTGTCAAACCAATTTTTTGTAGCAATCGTATCTCACGAGCATCTACAGCAATGCTGAAAACTTTTGGTATATCAATATCTACTTCACTCCTGGTCTGTACACACATCTTAACCTTCAGTTGGCTCTTGAAGTTAGGCAACTTCATTAGTGCATTTTTTATTTCAGCATCTGGTAGCTATATGTATTTGCTATGATACTCTGTGCGTGTGTGTAGCTGTGTTACAAACCTCGTATCAATGAGCTCATCGAAAGAAATGAAAAAACAGCCACATTTATCTAAATCCTCTGCTAGCTGAATTGCAAGGTCATCGTCCAGCTGAATTCTTTAACTTTATCCCTACTGTTTAGCATGCATTTTGTATTCAGTTGTTTCGGTTTTGTTATCACAGGCTTAAGATAATGGCTTGGCATAAGAGATGCTCATTCCCCCTGTGAAATCACCATCAGATAGCAGTTCTGGATGTGCGATGCAGCTTGCCACTTGAGAGCTTGCCAATACAATACTATTAGCTGTCATTGGAAACTTCTGCAGTGAAGTGCAGTTCCTAGGAATGTCTGTCGTTTCAAAAGGGAAGGATCCTTTTTTCCCCCCCCTCTTTCATTTGAAAACATATTTTTATGATGTCTTTCAAAGTAGCATTTAGCTCTAAAATATTCTTTAAAAAAATCTGCTTTCAGAATGCAGATGTAATGGCTTCCAATTTTGTTTCATCACGCAGTACTTGATTGTTCCCTCGTGCCTGAAAGTCTCAGTCTGCTGCTTTATTGTACACATTTGCCTTTGGGCTCCAGAGCCACGGTGTAAATATGTCAGTGATTGCTTGTGCTCAGAGCTTGGGTGTGTTTATGCAACGTGCTCGATCACATAATAAATATTGTAAACATTGTTGTTTACATCACTGGCAGTTCCACTCTGCTGGCCTTTAAAAAACATCCTGCTATGTATCGAGCCAGCTTTTGAGGCTCAGCACCCATAAAACACAAGGGAGGTCTTGCACAGAGTGCTAAAGCCATATTTGCAGTAATGTGGATGAGGAGCACTTCTTTTACATTTTTTCTCAGAGCTTGCATATAATGAAACCTTGTATTATTGTATTCCAAAAGGAACAAGCCTGTGATGAAAAAAAGGCACTGTAATTAATCACCACTGGCGCAGTGCCAGTTCTCTGCTAGGGCCAGCATTTCGCCCTCAGAAGTTTAATTCTTTCCCTGCTTCATCTTCATTCCCTCTCTATCTTCACCTGGAAATTAATTTTCTTTTCATCCCCACCCTAGTGTCCTCACCTTCCTGGCCACGCATTCCCAAACTCCTTTCTTTCTTCAAAACTCCTTTCTTCAGTCTGGTCTCTGTTTCTTTCATCCTCTCCCTCAACAGAGCAGTCCAGCTGCTCTGTTGCCTTGTTTCAGACCCACTGGTGAACAATCACTCCCCTTTTTCCGTCCTCCAGTCTCTGCCCACAAGTACCTTGATCCTCCCTGCACCCCAAATACATTCTTCCTCTCCCATTGTTTTCTGTACAGCAGAAAGGGACAAATGTTTACAGTAAGAGTGTGAGAAACATCCAAGTTCTTTGTCTGTCTCTCTCTGGGAGCTGCCTGGGGAGGAGAAAAGGTGGCTCCAGGAAGGTGCATCTTTTGGAGTGCCAGAGCAACCCTTCCAGCTCAGGGTGGTACCTGAGGGCCTGTCCCAGAAGGGCCCAGAGTTCTGGTGAGTTTTTCTTCATGGAGAAACACAAGGAGAAATGGAAGGCATTGTGCTTCCTGTGCCTGTTTATGTGTGGCAATGGAGTGATGGACAGTAAATCAGTAATGGAGGTCTGGGAGCAGGATTGAAAAGGATCATTTTAGTGACATCAAAACTGTTATCTCTGGGTATTGGAGAGCATCAGTGCATCCAAACTGGAATCAAAATAGCAACTTGGGTTTAAATCTGAGCTTACCAGAGAATCTTGGTGTGACAATGCTGTGTTTTTACATTCAGAGTAGCCTTTCTCTGTTCAACAGATCTCCATCAGATTTGCACTGGAAATACTGGAGCTGACACAGGGGTTCATCTGTTACCCATTCTGGTTGTGATTTACTAACAAAAGCAGGTTAATATGTGGATGAGCCTCCAAAATATTCGCTTGCACCCTTGAACTGCAGGTATGATTTATAGGACTGGTCTTTTTTTAGTTCCAGCCTATGTATAGATCAACCCTGAATTAACACTGTGCTGAGATGAATGATATGGTTCATACTTCTTAGAGCTGTTGTTCCAGTTGGCCTGAAGATAAAATAACATCTGTTCATGACAGAGCTTGAAAAACTATAAGGGGAAAGGAAGTGTCTTCTCCATACATGAATTCTGTCTCTTGATTTTTTGGGATGTTTGCTGTGAATGCATTCATACGTATAAATAGAATATAAGGAAAAGAAAAAGGCGAGTAGGAAGAGGCTCAAATTAAAGAATAAAAATACCCAAGGGCTGTTAAAAGGCAATGGCAGAAAGATAAACTTCGGCAACCCAGTCCAGAAGTGGAAATGGTTTTTTGTTTCATACTTGGACAAAGGACTAAGAGCTGAAGGACCCAAAAAGAGATCTAACCTGTGTCTGAGGCAGTGGTAACCATAAGTTTTTTAACAAACACACCAGGCAACAACTCCCACATTTTTAATGAATGTTAAAGCTGATCCCGGCAAAAAATGCCAACTTTTTCAAGTAGCTATGTAATTATATTGCTACCTACAAGCCTCATCTTGCCCCCATCAAGTCTCCATTAATTACATCTTTAAGAAAAACTGTGTGATCTTCTACATTCCTGTTTCTTCTGCCTCTGGATACATGGGTACTTTTTCCTGTAATTTGCATCCCGCAGTGCTTTGCAGTCCTAACCTGCAGTCCTTTACGACTGTCTTGAGGCCAAACTATGGAAATGCAGATGATTTGGGTGTAGATTTATTGAGTGTGTGCTGGGAGATAATTTGCCTGCGTGAAAACTGCTTTATGGAACGAGCCTCTGATGCTCAACGAGGAGTGTTTCGAGCAAGACCAGAGACTGAAGCAGTGTTGTCAGAGGTAATGTACCTGGGAAAGAGCTGCTTATGAAAATTGCATTTGCATCAAGCCTGTAGCAAACCACTTGGGACAAAGGAAGAAACCGTGCTTTTAGTGGCCATTAGCTCTTGGTGAATAATTTCTGGCGTGACTTGGGCTCGCTCCGATTGGCGCTTCCAGGTACACAGCGACGTGGTGGAATTTCCTTTGCTGTTCCTCTCTCTCAGCCTATGGAGAAGGGAACTGCACTCTATTAAAGGATTTTTTCCCCCTCTTTTACAAGGTTGTTTGTTATCTCGGAATGCAGGCCTGCGCTGGAGCGTGTAATTACAACACCATGTCCTGGGTTAGAAAGAACTCAGACACTAAATTGTCCATGTCATCACCTGAATTTGACCATGAAATATAGCACAGAGGGACTGGAAAGGCAGCCTGTAAAGAAGTGAGGACTGAATGGGCATTTTGGTGCACTGGGCAAATCCAATCTGCTCAATCCATTGCTGCAGTCCCACCGTGGCCATTTAATATTATTACCTGCTTCTTGCCCTTGAAATTGTGCTTCCACCTCTCTTTCCATGAGGTGTGTCTGAGTGAAGGAGGTCAGGGTTAGAGAAGATTGCAATAAAACATGACTCATTTTACATGGGTGATCAGAGTCCTATTAAGTTGCAAAGGAGTTGATTTTTTAAAGAACGTCTTTTTTTCCTCAATCAATTTTTTTGTGTGCAGACACTAGGAAATAGAGGTCAGCTCTACTGTTCAGGGTATTCAGAGGTACCCCCAAAGCTGGAATAAAACCACTTGCACTCCTTGTTGCGGAAATTCTTTAGCTTATTCACTTGAGCATCTTAATGTTACCACAAATTTTGAGTTTAAAGCCTTTTCTGAGCTTCCACTACGTGTTTGAGCAGAAAAAACTGTAAAGTCACAGATCTCCAGGACCAGGAAACAGCTCTCGCAGGGACATTCTCTGAGCTCAGAAGAGAAAGGTGTGAGGCAGCTGCATCAATGTGGTGACTGGTACATGACTGGAGAGGGCAGGTGGCTGTGCCTGGTATTTCTCTTCTCTACCTATGGGTACCACTTGCTGTAGTGCAAACAGGAAGAAAGGTTTGCAGAAGGCTGTGCGTGACAAATACCAGTCTTGCAGGGAAGTGTTAGTGCTGAATCAGGCTTAGGGGCACAAATTGATCTAGGATGCCAAAAATGATGACAAAAATAAGAGCAGGACAGTGAAAGAAAGCAGTAGTTGCAGAATGTAAAGTCCACTTTTATCTCTCTCTTAGCAGTTGTTCTCAGTAACTCCACGAAAGAAAGTTTTGTTATGAGCATACGTGTGTGTATATATGTGAAATAACATCCTGTGGGTTGTACCAAAATATTTGTTTGTAAATTCCACTCTTCAACAAGAAATATTTAACAAATTTGGGATGCCTGTACTCCTGCCATGTGATACACCCTGTAACAACTTTCTGGCACACAGTGCCCAGGCACCCTCTCCCCTTTGGATTTCCTGCATTATTCACCACACTTACTTTAAAGGACATTGGTATTAATAAGTGATTTTTATTTATATATTTACTTTTTATTTAAAGAATTTTTATTTGAAAAGGTTGTGGCACATAGTTATATTTATTCCCTTTATGTACTTCCATGTTTAACTTTAGTACTTGGAATAACAAAAAAATTAGCATCACAGAATTACATTCTTAATGGATCATTGGTAACTGTGTCAAGGTTTTAAAACCCCACAACACTCTCTGAAGTGGCAATTTAAGTTGTGTGACTAAACATCATTAATTAAGCATTAAACAACAAGTCAGGAAACATTAGCGTGGAGGTTACATCTTTGCTCACTTATTTGACACTGCACAAGGTTTGATAGCTTGTTACGGCTGTGAATATGAATTGGTGCCTGCAGCATTATTAAATAAACATGGAAACTCTATAGGGCCTTTATAAGCACCTGTGGAATTCCTATCTGAAGAAGAAAAATAGATGAGAAGGCAGATGGGAATTGTCTTCTGCAATCTGTGTTTTGTTTGTATGTGATGCTGTGAAGAAGTGTGTGTTACAGAGATTTTGCTGTTAAAATCTGATTGTGGTTTGTTCTTGCCTATGATGCAAAAAGCTGTGATTTATCCTGGCATACATAAGGATCATTTTCACTGAAGCACTGCAGTAAAAAAACAAGGTGCTGAGAAGGTAATGCTGACGTGCCCAAATCTCATGGGAATGCTGCAAAAGAAATGTCCTGCTTATTGGAACTCACCCTTCCCTAAGGAAAATAAATAAAGGAGGAGTGCACAGTGTTGTGATACAGACTAGTCTATCTGCTTCTAAGGAGAAAGTCTTTATCTCTCTTTAGTACAGAGATAAGTAAGTCATCTCCAATTCCCCAGCTCTTTCTTGTCCCCTTTTAAAAGCTGAACAAATTAACATAGAAGAGGATTTCTAGGCTCCACAGACAGCTGCTATACTTCTTCATAAACTCTGCATTCTTAGAAATACCTGTGAAGTTTTATATTTTCTTTCTTTCTAAACCTTTTGACAAAGCCATCAGCTTTAAATCACTGGAGTTTTTCAGATTGCTCTGAAACTTCTGCCCTGCAGATCACACTTCTTGTCATTGCATCCCTTTGCCACAGAAGGACCTTCACAATAAGGTACTTCACTGTTTTCTGTGATGAAAACATGCATAGAACTCATCTTTGCACATTATAGTTCATGCCTTCCCCTACTCACTTATTCTCCTCCTGGGGCTGACACTCGCACTAGCCCCTAAGGAATCACACAATGAAATAGAAAAGGTAGAAAAGGAGTACCAGCACATCTGCTCTCATGAGGGTCTCCTAATCCCTTCCTGGGTGCTGTATCAAGAAAGACTGAAAGTATGCTGCTGTCCTCCAGGTGTTCTGCACTCGATGCTGACACACAGTCCTTAATTGTGGCTTTTGGATTAACAAAGTGAGAGGTATTACAAGGACCATACAATATCCTTGTAGAAAAAGTCTATCCAGTGGGGTTGCAATCGTCTGTCTGCTTCCAAACCATTCCCCTTGATGTAGAGTCCGATTTAACAGTGACAGAAGTCCCAGCAGCACGTGCAAGTCAAAGTGATCCACAGTTTTGGTGGACCTGCAATAGCCAAACCTAAATGTAATTCCTCTGTAAAGACTAAAAAGTCTCACTTGAATTGGAGATAAACTTTGTGTTTCAGAAGAGTTAAAAAGTCTCACTTGCCCTTTCTGTCTAGCATTCATGGGGCTACTTGCCTAAATAGGTTTTGCATTCTGGGATCTTCATTGTGTTTGCTTAAAATTTTTAATTTAATTGAGTCCTGAAAACTCATTCCCAATTTCTTCTAAGGAAAGTTTCCTAGGAATTCAGTCTGTGGAAATAGCAGTCTCACTGTTCTCTGTTTCAACAGATAATTACATGGTCTGTATACATTCCTTGACTTTCCAGTCTGCTTTACCAGAACAATTTAAAACAGCCAGAACCAAAGAAGTCTTATAAGTGCTGATGAAAATTTCAAAATAATTTTAATTTCATCTGTCCTTTACACTGAATAATTATTTGCTTTTAAGAATGGTCACCTAAGTATTAATTAGACTCGCAATGCTTTCATTTGTTCATTTTCCATGTATAAACTGTTTCAAAACTTGGGGTTTTTTTCCCTCTAAAAATATCCCAACATGTGGCCATACTGATTAATCAACATTGACAGCACAAAACCTCTTTTCCTGCCCACACAAAAGTGAAATAGTGACTGACCACAAAAAAAAAAAAAAA